>WYDI02167614.1:280301-408038 GCA_009867235.2 Psittacus erithacus | reverse complement strand
CTGAAAGTTAGAAACACAGCGCTGCACCAGCCACTAAGAAGGAGAAAAAATGACTGCTACTGCTGAACCCATGACAAAGGGCTTTCCTGCTGCAGCAACCAAAATGCAAACAAGAAAATTTAAACAGAGACTTGGGTATCTCCACATTGCGGCCATCACTTTTAGCAACATCAGTGGGAGACATGCCCATGCCCATACAAGTAATCTCAGTACTTTTGAGGCGGTCATATTCATCTCAGCACTTTGTACTCTATAGCCACAGTGGTAACAGCACTGGCTCCTATTTTGAACTGAACAACTGAACAGCTGTCACTGGCTATTACACTGAAGTTCAAAAATGAGAGCATGACCATCAGGAGAACCTAAAAACTAAATGGACAGTGGAGACCCAGCTGTCCTTCATCACCAAGTGGAGATAGGTCAACAGCAATGGATCAGTATGTCTTTCCTTACTGTTTTTCTTTTCCATGAAACAAGAGAGAATGCCATCTCTTAATAGTCCAAGACAGTATTTTTGACCAGTGCTACTTTTTCAAGGAAAAGCTCAGAACAGCCATGAGCTGATTGGGAGAGAGACAAGGCATCAAAGCATGGAAACCCACCTGGATGGGAGTCACACTTCAGGCTTATACCAGAGGGAGGGAGAAGTCTCTCCCTCCAGGCTCAGAGACTAACAATAACTTCACAGGTACCCCAAGCTTGTCTGACAGAGTCCATCCACCCCAAAACTACCCTGTGGTGGGGAGTGCCACCCCTTCCCCTTCCCTCCCAGGAGCTGCACTGTGATAACAGAGGCTCAGCTGTCAGAAGATAAGCTGCAAGCGGCAGATTCAACACGTGACAGTGCAAAAGCCCGTCTCAGGAGGGACAATTAAAAACACACACAGAAAATTAAATGGCTTTTCCTTTTCAACTCCTTTTCCTCTTCAACAAGTAACAAGACAGGAGCGAACGCCTGTATGCTAGAATGCCCAGAAAATCGGCAATTAACAAGCGTTCCGCTCTAGACTGTCTGCGATTTCCTCACCGCAACTGTGGCTAAATGTTTAAACACATCACTCCCTGCACTATCTATGCACTTACTGTGGCTCTGGCATACCTCAGCCTTTCTGGGTTCCTATATCATGCAGCCTTCCATTTCTCACACGCTTATCAGAAGTTTGCTCTAAGCTAAATAAAGGGAAAGGCGCATGGTGTCCACCCAACTGCCATCAGGGGCATGCACTTTCAGATGAATTAACTACCCCAAATGCACATAAGCCAAAACAAACTTAGTTCTATTTATCACAATGGTATTATATAAGCCATCCAGTCAGCAACATCCTCAAGAAAGACGCATTACCGTATCTGGCCAGCAATAACATAATCCAGAGAATTCAAATGGGATTCTTCCCTAGGAAACTAAGTGCTAACCACATTACTGTGCAGATGCTCATTAACAAGCCTGTATCAGACAAAAGCTGCAAAGGTATTTTTCTGAGGCACAGGCTTAAATAAAGGCTTTGACTCAGTCTGGCACTCACAATTAAATTGATAGAAAAACAGAGTCTCATTAAATTCATACAGCAACTCAAAGATAAAGGCTAAAAATAAAATCTATGCAAACAAACGTGGAATTAAACACTCCGGTAGGCTCAAAAGAACACTGTATCATGGACACCTGTGGCCTATTGGCCTTTCTTGGACCACTCTTCAAACCCCGACTTTCAACATATCAACTCAGAAAAAGGTGCTAACATTATGTGCAGATGTTCCTATTCTGCAATTATCTACATAGGGTGGTTTTCATAGTCTAGAAACTGAAAAAAAAAGAACCCGAACTACCAAAACTGTAAAATTTTATTACATAGAACAGAAATTTAGTATCCTTTAAATTACATATACAGCCCTTATAATTAATGAATGACTGAGCTTCAGTCTAAAAATGAAAGAATTACAAAGAAAAACTAAACAACTTTGCTGTACAATAAAGAATCTACTAGGTAGAGAGAACCGTGATAAAGAAAATCCTCGTAAAACAGTTGTTTGCATAATCCTTCTTAGCCAACTATACAGAAGCAAAGGCTAGGGCCCAACTTTGACAGCTGAATGGGCTAATTATAATAGAACTCCACTGTAGAACCCCCCCATCTCAAGTTTTGCAAACAAATAGCATACATGCAACGAGCTTGAGCAACAACAGCTGCAGAGCAGAGCTGGGCTGTTCTCCCTTGCCAACAGATCTACAGAAAACAGCAGTCAGTCTTGATGCCAGTTCAACCAACCACGAGGATATAAACACCACCAAAAAGTGCTAGAGGATCGATCCAAAATCGAAACCAGATGAAAACATGACCTATTTCTATGCCTTCCCATCTATTTATGTGCCTGTTCACCACCCGTATACCCTTTCATGTAAGATCAATAACAGTAACAAAGTTCTGAGTTGGCTTCCTTGGCTATGCCCCTGCTAGTAAATTTAACAGCACCTGGAAGCATTCCCCAACACCAGAGCCACCAACACTGCTGAATTGCTAGAGTGCATTCCTGACATAGTTTTGACCTGTGCCAACCAACACTATGCAAAACAGTTCCCAGTCATGTCCATGGGTTAAGCACTCCCAACACATCCATTCCCAACAGGCAATTCAGACATGGTGAATCTGTTTTGGAGAATAAGAGATTTTAACAGCCTGAATGTGGGCTATTCTATGACAGCGTCCAGTTACAGCCCAGAGTGCATTTAATTGCTGTTACAGATATAGGTACAGAACTGCTGGGATTTGCCCTTTCCTTAAGTTTGCAATTCTTACTGAGGTTGGCTACCTTCCCTGAATACTAGGCGCTTACTTAAACTAAAACTTCCTTGAAAATCATGTATGATAGTTGAGGGCCTTCCTACAATGATGCAGGTACAGCTGATGGAACAGTAGGAATGAAGAAATGAATAAAGAAATTCATTTACTTATTTTGTTGATAGGTGACTTTGTATTCAATAGCAAGAATTTCAGATTGCAATTTTCTTTACTGCTGTCTCATTTCAGTAGCTAACCCTGGTGTTTATGCTTTCAGGTATCATACTTCAGGGAACCCCAGGAGAGATCCGGACCAGCACTTGTTTTACTAAATAATTTATATATTTATTTTAAAAAAAAACATTTAATATATTTATATATTAAATATACTTAAATATATAATAACATATATTTAATATTTTAATTTTATAGTAAATCTTTTCTATATAATATATAAATAGAATAATATAAATATGTATTCATATTAAAAATTATATCTTAAATTTCTTTTCTATGTAATAAACCAGCCTGATGTTTTCTTCCTCCAGACTCCAAGTGTAGCAGCATTGTCCTGATCTGAGCAGTAGCTCAGAAGATTGTGATTGTCCCTAAGTAAGTATCAATTATAAAAAATAGCACTGAAAATATAAGATAGTAGCATAAGGAGAAAATAAGCAATTCTCTACCATCTATCACCAGAGGTGCCTCATGTTCTGTCAAGGCAGATGAGGTAGAGCTGAAGGAGCTAAAGGAACCAAAAGCAACTTAGATTTTGTGGATGATGCTTTTACACTTCTTTTTACACTTAACAGGAGGGACTCACCTGCAGAGAATAGAGCGTGAGTCTTTAAAAGTGTCCAATGCCACTCAAATGATCTGCAAGGCTCTCCCCTACTTCAAGGCAACTAAAAAGGTTCAGAATACCAACATTAAGGCAACTGAATCACACAAACCCCCCTGGTCTATACCAGCCGCAGAGTCTGGAGAGCAATGTCACTGACCAAATGCAGCCATCTGTGACTGACTCGACTGAACACATCGGCGGTAAAGAATCAGTAAGATATGAGAGTGCAGATACCCAGCTAACAGATAGTTACCTGCATTTAGACATTTACAGTCTGAAGCTGAACCCCGCTCTTGATTGTAGCCAAGTGGAACAAACTTACTTTGAGAGGTCAAAGTAACACAGCTTGGGCATGACAGTCAATGCAATATTCAGTATATACTTAGCTCAAGTACGTTCCCCCATCCCTCCAAAAAAAAGCCACGTTCTTTGAGGGAAGTTCTGGAAATGAGAGGTTTTCATTTCAAAGCAAGCTGAAAGATGAAACTTTGGAAGTTCCTGCAGAACAGCAGCTCTACAAAATCAAGATTAGAATTAAATTAAATATTTTATTAGAATGATGATGGATTGTTTCATTTTGATAATATTGGCAGAGTGAATGTGGATACTGTCAAAGCATTACAACATGAAATAAAAATATATTGTATAATATTTAGTAGAAAAGTCAAATGAAAAATCTATCAAAGCATTTTAATCAAAGTATTTTTTTATGGTATGCGGAAGAAATGGATCAGCGCTGCTGAAACAAATTGAGAAAGTTGAAGCTGTGGTTTAGATACAGACTTGAGAAAATTTTCATTTAGAATCTACTGTTCTCCACAAAACCCCTAAAAAATCAACACTTCTGATCATGTTTTTGTAAGAAGCGCTAACAAGAAAAACATTAGATGCATAGGCTTTACCTGTACTCCATAAACAAGAAGGCAAAGGCACTGGTCAGCTGTCTGTGCTGTTAAACTATCAGCATGATGGGCACTGCCATGATGTCGATGCCAGCAGCTAGCACACCGGACATAGCTTGGGGGTTATCACAAACAAGGAACTGTTCCCCATGGGCTGTTTGTACATGGCCTCACTGCTCTGAATGGTAAATCTACCCTTATCAGTCCAAGCGGTGCTGTGCCAGTTGGCTGCAGGGCCTGCAAACGTTCCTTGGGCTGCTTTGTTTACTAGCACCAATGAAGCCATACAGACCTTCGAGGAGAACTGCAGCTACCACTATGATCTGCAAAATACACAGAATGTTACACAGCAAACGATGACCAAACCCAAGATCAGTAAGAATAAACTCTCTTTCAAAACTTGGAGATGGAAAATACAACCCTGACCAAGGGGAAAATAAATCCTATTCTCGTGTTCAGGACCACAAGCAGGATGAGAAATACTTTTTGTCTTTAATGTCAGAATGTTAAAAGGTCTACCAAAAAAAGGGGGAAGGGGCACAATACCCAACAGTTAGGAGAATTGAGATTATAATGCCAGAAGGAAAAGTGAACTTTTCCAACCTCCTGAATACTACAGTTTATAGGACTACCTTGAATTAATTCATGCTTGGATAGAACGTATGCTCTGAAGAAACAGCTAGTATTGATTTTAAAATTGCCAGTGATGGAGACTCCACCACATTCCCATGGCAAATTGTTCCAATGTTTAATTACTTTCCCTGTTGAAAAACCTTGTGCCTCATTTCTAGTGTGAAATTGCCTGGCTTCAAGTTCCAGCCACTAGATCTTTTTATAAGGTTGTCTGCTAGCTTCAAGTGCCCTTTTATGAAAGTTTGGTTCTCTAAGTAGGTATTTACAAACTGCAACCCCTTCGGTTTCCCACAAAACTAAATAGGCTCTTCTCCAGGAATCTCAGCCTGTGAAGCATGGCTCCCCCACATAACCATCATTTGCATGTCTAGTTTGAGAAGGCTCTTCCCTTTAGCAGAGCTCTAACTGTGGGCCCCAGAACAGAAGGCAGTACTACAGTAGCTGAGCACATGTCAAGAACAGATATCATATATTACTTCCCTAGCTCCCATCTGAGATACCCCAGTTTACACTTTCAAGCCTCTGAACAATGCCTTTTAGCATAGTTTTGCACAAGGATTCACTTTCAGCTAACTACGAGCAATTCTTTTTCCACAATTACTGCTTCCCATAAGGACCCCCTAGGTTAAAAACATTGTAACTACTGCTACCCTTTTTTGCATGCCTTTATATAGTGCTCCACAAGTGACCATTTTATAATACATACTGCTTGCCTAACCCAAGTTTAACACAGAATCTGCAGCTGTCCTACACCTGTGACATTGTCCTTTTTCATGGTTTCTCTGCAGAGCCTGATCATTCGTGTCACCAACAAACTTCCCTTCAGGTGCTTTTACTTCCTATTCCTTGGAATTATAGAATCATAGAATCGTAAAATCAACAAGACTGGAAAACACCTTTAAGATTATCAAGTCCAGCCATTACCCCAGGACTACCAAGTGCACCACTAAACCTTGTCACTGAGGGCCTCATCTACACTGCAATCCTTGAAAATCAACCAGCTCTGCCTCTTCTCTCTAGAGATGTAACCCATGGGATTCTTCCAGGTAGATCCCTAAATAAAGTCTGCTGTCCTGAGCAGTGAGGCGCTTTTTGCATTCCTGCTTCCCCTCAGGTATAGATGAAAATACAAAATATGACAGGGCAAGAATCCATCTGTGCAGAATTGGGATACTACATGTTTGTGGTAATGGTTCCCTGTTTGCAGCTGTGTTTTCAGAGTGCCATGTAACCAGGTTTTAATCCACATAACTCACAGCAAGTTATTTTAGACTGTCCTAATTCTTAATCGAGAGGGACAACAACAAATGCTTTAAAAAGTCTAACCACATCTGCACTACTTACCTCTACTAACAAATTTCATAATGTCATCAAAAAGACATCAGATTAATTTGACAGGAGTTTTTTCCCCATAAATCTATTTTGATTGGCATTAATTTCCATGCTTTAATTTTTTATTAATCAAATCCCATATCAGTTTTCCTATTATTTCTCCTGAAAAGAGTACTAGAATGACAGGACTATAATTACTTAGGCTGTCCCATTCACACCTTCTAAATTTGAAAGCATATTTAAACACAAGCATTTTTTTTCCAGGCTTCTGGCACTTAAAAACAAATGTCAAGCTCTGTCATGTCTGAAACCCTTGTAGACATATTACCTGCATTTTCTAACTGGCCATAAGCATGGCTATATTGATTCAAAAGCCATCTGGTTTGGTGTCCTGCCTCCAGCAGCAGGCATTGAAGAGAGCAGGGTAAGAAGCCTGTGCTGAAGGGATCTTGCCCATTCTGCTTTTGCAGCCCACAGTAATTTGGGGCTCTGGGACCTCCTCTGGCAGGCACTGAACCTTCATCCTTCTGTGCGCAGCCTCAGGGTTTTTCCTTCTGTGAGTCTGTCAAATTACTTGCTGAAATCATTTTTATTTCTAATCACCTTACCATTCTGGGGCCATGAGGTCCCTGCAAGAGCTACACATGGCATACTTCATTATTTTAAACCTACTGCCCAAATAGAGCTTTTGATGACCCATTCTCACACTGCAAAAAGCAGATAACAGCCACTCTGTGTTCATCTTCTCCATTCTAGTGATGTCCTTGCAGGCTTATTTCATGCTCTTCCTCACCCATCTCTCAAGAGCCATAGGTAGTAACTCAATCTTTTTCCCAGGGAAGTTGCTCCGTGCTTACCAGTAACTGTGCCTCCTGCCTTCAACCCCCTCTAAATGTGCCCCTCTCTTTCAGAGATGGGCACCAAAACTGTGTTTGGTTTGTAATATGCAGGCAGATCACAGATTCACGATATAGGCATACACATCACATTATATTTGGTTGTCCTGTTTCCAGATTAATTGTTAGATCTTTGTCTTTTGCACCTCCGAACACTAATTTGACATCCTGACAGAGGTAGATATGTTTTTTCCCAATTTACTGTTTTGGAGGCAGCTCTGTCTTCCTGAGCTACTCCTATATTGCATTGTTTAGCAGGCTGTCACTACATCTGGAATTGACACTGCTGCCAACTCAAATTACAGTCATCACATTTAAGATATGACTCAAACCCATTACAAAGCCCTTCCCTGAGCAAACTGTACCTGCCTCTAATACAGCCTCAAGATGAGCTGTATTTATTCACTTTGGTCAACACTGGTTAAACTTGCCTTAGCAACAAAAATAGAGTTGAACTGGAGTTGTGTGAGACTGCAGCATCTTTGGGAAGAGGTATGTCTTTGTGTGCTTTCCTCTGTTACCAATGCAGCATGTCTTTAAGGACCTACACAGCCAGGGCAATGAAGGCAACAGCCATTCCAGTAAGGAACTTTAAACCAGACTTTTTCACCCAGTGCACACTCTTTACTGGAACAGATGTTTTCAGCTGCACTTACAAATATGTTTTCTGATAAAACATCATTCTGGGGTTTGCATATACTGTCTAGAGCCTTTATGCCTGAATGAGTGCAAAACCACCCATGTGCACAAACTATCTCTGTGTAGTTTTATCCCTACGGACGTGTGTCATTGCTGCTCTCCATTTGCCTGTGTCTCTAATGCAGCAGAAAGAGTGACTGCAGCACTGACTTAACCAAGCTAATTCCGGCACTAAACATTAAACTGGAGGCCAGCAGCTGAGAAGAAAGGTGAACGTGGGCTGAGAGGTAGATCTTAGCTGATCACTCGGCTGCTCCCATCCATCACATTTGCTCCTACTGGAAAGGATATGAGCAGATCTTTGTTAAGGAACAGCTCTTTATTTAAAATCTCTGGCAATTAAGAAGAGTGCATCAGGCAGTGGATGTGCAGTAACGGAGAGAGAAGAACCTTCTGTTTTTCTCTCTCCCTTAATTGCCTGTGTATTTATGGGCTTTGGAAATGGTAGTGAAAATCTCCCTGGCACCACGTGAATGCTTTTGCCTTCTTTCTATGAATGACTGGTTTGTTCTTTCTATGCTGTTTCCTTCCTCTGCGAAGGCACTTTGCTCTCTGTGACCAGACAACTGTCCTCCCTTGCTGCACAAACTCTCGCTGCCACCTGGTATACTATTCTGCAGATGCTCAGAGGAAACAAGCGCTATTAGCTTTATATTTCCTTATAGAAACTCTCTCTGAGAGAGGGGAACGGATCTAGTTCTGCTTCCTGAAGGGACATCTTTGCCGTAGGGGCCAAAAGTAAACCCTAGGGCAAAGGGACTCCCATTAAACAGCAAGGTACCACTCAAAGTCATTTGCATTTACAGCTGGTCCTGCCTCCAACAGATTTCCCCAAGGGTCTTCATTTAGCTGTGGTCATTGAGAGGGTCATGCAATGATGGCTGCACAACTGGTGCAAAGTTTGCTTATTGACCAGTCTGCAGCATAATTAGACTCAGCCATGATGAAGGCTGAAGAAAACAGGAGCTGGGCTTGTCACAGCACAATATGAAACCATATAATCTATGGGTAGGATCCAGGGAAGTCACTGGCAAAACTCAAATACCATCAGGATTTGCCTCTTGCTCTTCGCCCCTTACATATCAGGCTTGTAAGCGCATTTGTTTGCAGTAAGGTCAGAGGAACCCTTTTGTCATACTCAGTAGGAAGCTGTGACATTTGTATGAATAGCTGAAGACTTGTAGCAACTGATCCCTTAAATCCTGCCTGATAAACAAAAGTAACAGCAGGCTCTCCATACTGCAGCAGTTAGAAAACCTCCAAGGTAAGAGGTACTTTCCTGGACAGAGTTCAGTTAGTCTTAATACCGGTTTTAATTACCTTGACCTAACTGCTCCATGGCACACCAGGCTAGCATGCTCAGCCAGCAACTTGCTGCTGAAAGCACTCAGCATAGAGGCAACTTGCTCTCTTTTTCAGTAGGTTTGGAGAGACTTTCTATCAAATACATACTTTGCCTCCCATGGCACATCACTAGTTGCCTGTGGCGTCTGCACGCCCTGTCATGCAAACGGTTCAAAAGATACAAATAAGAAGTTTTCAGGGAGTTTTCCTGAAATTAAGCAGGAAATTACCAATAAATCATTACTTTAATAACTTTCAAATAGGAGAGATTAAAGAGCACTGTCTGAATTAATTAAATACAGAGCACAGGAAAGATGTGAGTAATAATAAACAAAATGTCTTTTTTCTGCTCTTTTTTTTTTTGGTCAAGGCAAGATCTATTTTCTTCAGCATCCACAATCTTCAAATGTCTTGATTTTTAAAATGGAAACGGTTTGGTTTTGTCAAACATCACTGAAAAGCTATTCATTTCCTTTTTGCTTTAAATAAAAATTTCAATCATTTAGGTTTAGAGCTCTTCTAAGGCAAGTACTTCACCCAGTGAAAGAAATAAATATATTTAGGAACCAAAAGGCTGTCTCCTAATCTGCTGTTTCCAAAAGAGAAGCCTCGGCTTAGTGCTGCTTACCTTCTCAGACCTGTGGTCATACAATATGGATTTGTTTGCTAAAGACAGCTTAGGAAAGATAATTTCATTCCCTTGCACCTAAGCTTTAAGTGTAGCACAACACCTTAGCTGTAAACATCATTTTCTATACTCCGATTACCCACTACCATTCCATCATTTGCTACCACTGCATCTCAGGAACCAGACTGGTCACATACATGTCCTGCATACCATGGCTCTTTGTATCCCCTACAGCCAAGTTCAAAGTGAAAAACAAGGAGTAAAATGCACCTTCTTTTCCAAAACCTGTGACAGGCTTCTTATCATCCCCTCTTCAGTCATCAAGTTACCTTGAGGTTAACTTGGGCAGGTAACAAGGGCACCTATGCTGCCCTATTCCCTCAACTGGCAGTCTGGATGGGTCTTCCACACTCTATTTGTTCCTTGTGAAAAACAGCTGTCTGTCCCAGGAGGAGCTAAAGCACTGCCTAGGATGCTTGGAAGATTTCTAGGAACTACAGAGAAGAGGGAAAGGAGTGTTATGACCGATCTAACTTTTAACAGCCTTGCTTTTGAAGTTTTGCGTATTCATGCTATACTCAACTGGCAGACATTAAAGAAGTCCCTTGTATGAAACACCTAACTTAAGAGAAGGCCACAGGCACAACAATAGTGATTTTTATAAGACAATCATCAGGAAATTGTTCTGCTTTTCTAAGGCAATGTGCATTCTAAGATTCTGCAGTCCCTAAAAGCAGCTCTTGCTTTTTCTGTGCTTCCCTGGAAGAAAAAGAAGCAATGTATGCTGACAAGAAAAAGTCAAAGCTTTTCTTCTCCCTCCCCTCCCAGTGATTAACTATCAAGCTTGAACAAGGGAGCCTAAGTATTTCACAAGCCATTTCCCTCCAACAACTCTCCATAATCTTAATGCTCATTGCATTACTATTAACTGCGCTTTCCTAATATCCCATATTTGGGAATAAAAAGTGAAGAATGTAGGTTTGGTGACTTGTAGCAGAACTTCATACTAATTAAAAAAGATGTTTACCTCAATCCTAAGCAATTTTTCAAAAGAGCCTCATTTCACTTTAATGTGTCCAAAGTAATAGGTCTTTTCCAACAATGGCAGCCACTACTTTGAGTTTCATGGAACCAGTTCTGAGTTATCAATTTCTACCAAGCTGTGGTCTAGCCAGCAACACAAGAGTCTGCATGCATAACTGTTCATTGAAGAGCCAGCATCTCACAAAGAGAAACAGTTCTGAATCATAGTGAGTCCAGGTAAGTTTAGAAATGCTGCACCAGGAACAATAACACAGGGCTGACAGACTTTCTCTTCAGGCTTCCAAACGTAATAAGAGCAGGCTTTGGCTGGAATACCAACCCAGAGACAGGGGCATTACAACCCCTACAGACAATGTGTCCCCAGCAATCAGTGAATTACCATTGTTGTTTTCAAATTCAGACCAAAATGGCTCCATCCTTTCTATCATTGAGCTATCTCAAGTGCCTCTAGAATACTGAATGGTGAACGCTGAACCCATATAGGAAATTAGGGTTGTTTTTCTCTTATAATCAAAACAACCAACACTGGTTTTGTGAGCCAATGTAGAACTGTCTCTCTCCACATAGTCACATTAATTATCGCTGCAGAGAAAGACACTGTCCAAGATGACCCTGGGGGCTCAAACAGAGGACAAACACCCTCTGCAAATTCTTTTGAAGGAGTTTTCTGCACTGATGTCAAGAGTGTAAATATTCTGGATTTACAGTTGGGCTCCCTAATTTTCTCCCCCACATAACAAAGACCTAACAAAATCCTTACCCAACCCTGCTACCCCGGCCACAACGGTGCTACACCCTCTCAACTTCCCCCACATCTAGGAAACCCAAACTCACCCAATATCCCCTCAAACCCTTCACTAAGATTTACTTTCATAACCAGAACTGGCTTCCTTTGTAATGTACGATGAAGTTTCAAGACACTTTTCATTCTCTGGGAGAGGAGAAACAGGCACAGAGGTATGGAAGCTAAGATTAGAGGTGACCTCTGATAGCTGTGACTCACCCACAGCCCTGAAAAAGATCTACAGAAGAGCGAACAATGTAAACAAGTTTCTAAGTGCTGGACTGCCCTGATTCACTCATAAGGTCATGGTTTTTGATGCTGAGTTAGTTGGGGAGAGAAACAAGACAGCTGTTTGTCTCATGAATTATACCAACAAGGTAGTGCGCAACTACTTCTGCTACCTACACTCTTCAAAAGTAGCTCTTTATGAGAAGCCCTAAGCATCTGTACTACCCTTCTAAAAGAGCAAAGCCAATGCATGTGAATTAGAACAGGCTCTACAGTATGGGAGACAGCAAGTATCAGATCTGCTGTGTTGAACAGTAATCCCAGTACCAGGGACACTGCAGAGGGGGTTGATCATGGACACTTAAATCCAGACCCCAGGCAGATATTTAAAGCAGCACAAGAGGTTGGGATGAGCGTTTAAGATGAGGGAAAAGAGGAAAAAGGAGCTGCTGGCTGTGATGTTAGCAGGAGTATCAAAAAGGGCACCATAACCATGTGGAGAAGAGCTGAAACTTGCCGTTGGCTCTGCAAGTAGAACTCTGCTGTAAACTTCCCACTCCTGCTCTAAAGCGAGAGGCAGTGATGTTGCGCCTTTGGGAACCCATCAGGTGAAGGCTCAGGTAATTACAGGCATTATAAAAGACACAAGAACAGCAACACCAATTTTGTGGCAGAGTTATGCCTAGAATGGCTCATCCTTTGGTTCACAGCCCAGTGTGTTTCCTCAGAAACCAGGAGGGTTTAGTGGCCTGGCGCTCACTCTGGCTGGCAGACCGATGAGCTAGCTCTGCCGCATCCCTCTCTCCAGCTCCCCAAATGAAGTCTAACAATTTTCCTACATTTCAGATGTGTGACCATCTGTTTCCAGCCTTGTGCTAGACCTCACGGAGGGCATCCTAGAGACACCATTTTCAGAAACTGCGTGTCTTCTGTTTTCCTCTCTGTTCATTAAACAAGTGTTTAAAAGGTTTTCAAAGTATTTGTGTAAGAAAAAAGAGAGGGCAAGAGGCTTATCTGGGTTGCTTCCCACTCACAACCACTTTCAGTTACATCACACTCTAACACGTCCATTTCAAAATCTGTCTATGTACCATAAAGCAAGTAACACATCTTTTCCAGAGTCCATCTCACCGACCAGAAAATCTCACACCCAGCTCTTTGGAAAACCTTATTCAGCCCATCCACTTCAGGCATGAATATTAACATAGAAGTAAACTATAAAGAGCACATTACATAAAATAAATTATATTGCAAATAAGTACATTCTATTCAAAACTTAGAAGTCCTGATTAACAATTTGGCTCATGCCTTGCTCTCCATCAACTCCACCAGCACACATTTAACGCTTAGAAATAAGAATTAAATGCTGAGTGGGGAATGGGATTTGCTTTTTGAGAATGCGTACTTCCCTGCTTGCTTGTGCAGCTTTGGGGACTGCAAAATTGCTTCATTTTCAAGAGAAAGTAAAAATTCACTTTTCTCCAGAAACCCGAAAGTTAAGTAAAACACCAAATGGTATGAGAATTACAAATAATTCAGCAGTTGGCAAGACTGGATGGAGCATGACTGATACAGATGGAAGATTTAGTGGCCAAACTCTAACAAGTCTCTGCTGAGTACGTATGGACTGAGATCTTCCAGAAGCTTGCAATTTGGCCACATCTAGGTAGATATGAACTGAGATGGCAAAAGGTAAACCCCTGACACCAAGGCTACTTTACCTGCCAAATTCCAATCTCTATCCAAACCACATAAACGCTGATTTTTCATTCAAAACAAAAACATGAATAATGAATAAGACAACATATGTTTTCCTAATTTCTGGAGTTTTTAGCTGAAATTTTCACAAATACTGAGCCCTGGGCTAATACTCAACACAAACTACTTTAAACCAAATGGATGCAGTCTGGCAATGGAAACTTATGCTGGATAATGAAAAGCGTTCAGCACGTTAGCAATAAGCAGTTGTATCAGCTTTGCATGGGACACGACTGTCTCCAGCTGTCTCGCTTCAGACCAAATTCAAACACACACAGACAGGTAAAGTTCATCTGGAATTTGTTGGTTTCCCTGTCATTTGCAGCAGATGGGAGCACAACTCACTGTCTGTGTTGACTGCGTGTGTGTAACGTGCGCTGGGATTCTGTAGGAAAGTCAGACAGAAAGCTGTAGCATTTATTCTTGCTGCTGCTATCCCTGCCTTGTAAGCTGTATTTTTGCAAAGGAGTGAAAGGTAATGGGAAAGCTACAGAGAAGACAGGATTGTGCCAGCTAGGCAATGTAGTCTCCTGGCCTATTTTTGGCTGCCTCCATCTTAGGTTCCCAGCCATGGGAATTTCTCTTCCTCTGCTGACAGAGAGGCAGCAGAATCCCAGGTTCATAGAATCATAGAACAGTCAGGGTTGGAAAGGACCTTAAGATCATCTAGTTCCAAAAGCCCTGCTATGGGCAGGGACACCTCACACTAAACCATGTCACCCAAGGCTCTGTCCAACCTGGCCTTGAACACTGTCAGCAATGGAGCATTCACAGCTTCTCTGAGCAAACCATTCCAGTGCCTCACCACCCTTACAGTAAAAAACTTCCTTATATCCAATCTAAACTTCCCCTGCTTAAGTTTTAACCTATTACCCCTTGTCCTGTCACTCCAATTCCTAATGAAGAGGCCCTCCCCAGCATCCTTATAGGTCTCCTTCAGATACAGGAAGGCTGCTATGAGGTCTCCACACAGCCTTCTCTTCTCCAGGCTGAACAGCCCCAACTTTCTCAGCCTATCTTCATACAGGAAGTGCTCCAGTCCCCTGATCATCCACGTGGCCCTCCTTTGGACTTGTTCCGACAGTTCCATGTCCTTTTTATGTTGAGAACACCAGAACTGCACACAATACTCCAAGTGAGGTCTCATGAGAACAGAGCAGAGGGGCAGGATCACCTCCTTTGACCTCCTTCATTCCCTCACTTCATTCTGACAGTGACTGCTAATGCTGTTATTCACTTCTGGGATGCTGTCTACGAGGGGGATGAGCAGCAGGGAATAGTTTAGACAGGCAGAGATCATAATTCAAAAATGAGGGAGCCGGTCTTCCCAAGGAGGATACTGGCAAGGTCCTCAAAGGAAGTGGCTTTTCCCAAAAGCTACTGGAGAGAATCAAGAGCTGGGAGACCCAATTCCCCTCTAATGCTCTTCCACTGATGTGCCATGTGACACATAGCTTTGCTGCCCCCAGATAAAAAATGGGAATGGGATCAAGCCATAGAAAGAACATGCATGTGTGTGCAAGAAGGATTCAAATTCCTTGAACACTTTTAAGTGCATTTATTTCTTGCCAAGGGGATCTTCAGAAGAACAACACCACCAGTATATTCTCTCTGCTTTACACACTGCCCTTTTGATAGAAAGTATATATCAACCATTTTCCACCTTGCATGACATTCAATTCATGGAACACATCTGTTCACTGCAATTCCTCTGTTGATCACCACATGCCAATCTCCATCCCCAGTTAGCCCTCTGAAATCCTCAGATGCCTTGATTTACTCTCTACAATTCCTGGCTCCTACACAGAGCTAGGACCCTGCCTCCTGCGCATGCCCAGCACCAGTCGTCTTGGCCCCCTCTCCCCAGCACTCTCCATGTGCTGAGGTCCCTTTCCTTCCACACTCTGTGCCACCACCCTCCCTCCCCATTCACAGTCACAAACACATACAAAGTGCCTTCTGCCTATTAAGCACTTCCATTCTGCAAAATCTCACAATTAAAACTAATCCTTATCCTGCAAATAAGCTGAAAATGAAAGCAGTGCCTTAGAAAGCTTTCCATTTAATGAGCAGCTTTGCTGTGGCCCTTGCCATTCCTCATCTTCTCCACTCTCTTCTCCAAGCAAAATAAAGATCAGCCCCCCCCTACAGCTCCTTACTGTAAACATTAATTCAGGAGGTCACTTACATATTAATGCTGACCCTGTTTCTGGCACCTTTACTGATACAGAACAGTTCCCCAGCAGTCCCATTAGCAGCAATTGTTGATTCTTAATGTGAGTACAGGGGGGTGGAAGTTGACCTCTATCACTTCTTCCTTCCTGACCTACTCTCTGAATGTAACCAGTTCTTGCGAGTACCAGATTCCTGCATCACATATGGGCCTGGGACACAGTACCATTTTTCTCCCCCTATGCAATCATCTAGATGAAAGCTGGGTGGCTTTGTGCTTGTTACATAGAAGATATTAATGCATAACTCAGGGTCAGCAGAACACGTAACGCAAGGACTGGACCCATAAAGGATACCACTGATGTGTCAGAAAACTTCCAGGCGAAGGAAAAGCTTTGCCTGTTATCATGCAGGGTGCATGCTTGCCACAGCTTTCACTATATTGAAATTGAAGAGTTTGGACTTGCTGGTTAAATATACATACTCACGTGTTATATGGCTGCAGGATTCCTTCTCAGATTTAAGCTGTTATAATATGAAATGAGGATTAAACATGATGCAGTTAAGATCCATGTCCATTTCACCTCCAAACAACTCAGGTCACCCCCCTGTTCCTCCAACACAACACTAAGGCAGTCTATTCCCCACTCACTCTTACAAATCCAGTGGATTAGACACTGGCTCCTGCCATGCAAGCCCTCCACCTTGGGGCTCTCACACCAACTTTGCCCCCAGTCTTATCCCACTGTTTGTCCTGAATACCCCACAGAGCTCCATCAGTACACTACACTTACTGTAGTCCCTTTGGCTTTTCCGCAAGTAAGACAACCAATCATGCCTAATTGTTCCCAATTCTGTGATGGTTTAGTGATGTGAATAAATGTCCCCTTAGGATGATGCTGCATCCACTCAAATTGTTCACTTGTGATCTAAATACAAAGGGCATCTATGTCCTCTGATGTGAAAGGCTGCTACATACAAGAGATAATGGTATTTATGTGGAAAAAAGGCAGATTTACTTTAGTAACACAGTTATATTTTTAACTACGATGTACCAAAACCTCAGAATTTCTTAACAGGGTCACTTATGTCCCAGTGTCTCCCACACCCCCCACCAACCAGCTGGATGCAGTTTAAACTGTGAACATGCTCAGAAAACTGAATAGTATCACCCAAGTTCCCATCCCGCAGTATTAGTCATTCAGAAACCTTGCTTTCACAGATTTACCTGGAGTTTGGTCCTACTTCTCACACTTCACACACCTCAGCATACCAGAAGACCCACGTGGGCATCAACAGAGGGGCTCCCCCGTTGTTCCTTTGAATCTGCCCAGAAATCCCACATTTCTCACACTCCGATAGCAACCCAACCTCAGGGGAAACAATCCAAGCTGCAGCTGCTCTAGCAGCACAGGCTGCCCCCCCAGAATGGGTTGGCTGGAGCTCAATGGAGCTAAGGGCCAGCTCAATGAACCAAGCTCAGTGTCCACAAAGCCCCTTCTCCACATCTCCATTTCCCCCACTTTTTTGTCTCGACAAAGACATTTGAGGAGCTTTACCCTCATTCACAGCCAAAACAGCATCTCTGAAGGACAAGGCAGCCAGTTTCTCCAGGGCTGAAGCACACAGATTTACACTCTGTGTTAATTTCCAGCAACACACTCACCACCTCACTCCAGTCTTTCAGCCTTGATCCTCCTATGGGCACTCATGTGCAATGTTCATAAGAAATAAATACATTTCTCCCTTTACAAACTGGAGTATGTGAGCCTCTGGGGGAGCTGCATGCAGTAATGCTCTCCACAAGGCCCACAGAAATGAGATGGCTCCGTCTTGCTTTCCCTCATCTCTTTCTCCACCTCCCTCAACACCCAGTAGTCAGCAGGCATGGTTGGCTTTGTGAGGTTAGAAGTAGTGAGAGGCAACTTCAGTTTTCATATACTCTGATCAATATTTACTGGAGCAATAAAGGAGCTCAGAAAGAGCTCAGAAAGTGCAGTGCTGGCATGATAGAGAAGCTGGAGAGAGGAAAACGGCATTTAAAGTCTTCAGAGGAACATGACAACCAGTTAATGATTACTTAGGGACTATCAGATTTCTTCCTTCATTTATTCTGCCAGAGCAGTATAGTACTTAAAACACAGAATAATAAGGCAGGAAGCTGGGCCTGGCCCAAGTCTGTGGAAGCAAGTGTGTTTGTGACAACCAACTCTCTTTTTTCATGCCCAGGTTTGAGAGAGCCTTGCTTGTTAAGGTGAATAGGAGCACGTCTCCTTGCTCCTTTGCTGACATGGCATCATAGGGCAATGCCCTTTGCTCTGTAAGGCTTCTCCAAATGAACACTTTGCCACATTTCTCCTGATCAAAGGATCTTGCTACTGGTAATTTGTCTGCTTTCTCAGGGTTTTTTTTCTAGTCAGTTCATCAGCTAGCAAGCCTCTGGCATTGCCCTACAAGTAGGGTAAACCTTGGGCTGTTTTGGATTCGATCTTGATCTGCGAGCCGCAGCACCTCAGCTGCACTCCATGGCCTCTCCAAAGCACTATGAGGGGCCTCCAGGCAAAGATGTTTCCTGTGGAGCAATCCAGACTTCAGCAGACAAAAAAGATCCAAACAAAACACCAGGCAAGCCAACTCCTCAAACAACCCCTTTTGTTACCTATTATCAGATAGCAATGCTGCTCCTGAAAACACATGGACAGACTGTGGAGTGCAAATAACAAAACAGACTATTAGCTGAAGTTGTCAGATGAGGAGAAAGCAGAGGGGCAGAAGAGGCAAAGGATTTGCATAGTCAGTCCCATTCAGAGAAACCTCATAGCTCCTCACAGCACACCACGCTCCCTCACATTGGAGCATAGGATTAAGACTTGACAATTCCGCATTTGTGAGATGAACCCAAAGTTACCATGACAGTTTAGCCCTCAAAATAAACCAAATGCGTTAAGGATCTTTGCAAGGTTCTCCGACTTGCATATCATATGCTTCCCCCTACATAAATTACACTGCTATTAGTATTGCTTGATGAAGAGCATGAAACAAATTGAGCCTCTAGCCACTTCCAATAGATAAGGGTAGTTAACCCGTATTGTCTAAGCCACATGCACATCTTTGGTGACAAAAATGAGATTCCTGGAAGTCATCTGGAAGACAGGGCCTCGCAGGGAACACATTTTCACTCTCTCATCCAGAAAGACAGAAGAGGCTCAGGCATGCAGCTGGGGCCAGCCATTGCTGCAGGCAGTAAGGGAATCCTGGGGAAGAAGCTGGGCAAGCAAAAATGTTGTGAGGGGTATTTGGGTTATGCTCACAGAAGACTAGATGGAGTGGAGCAGTAACCAAGGTAAGATTGCTGCCTTGTCCAGATTAACCACTGAAATAGTATAGAAAACTATCGCTGACTGGGTTTGCTGCCAAATGTGGGGCTTAGGAAACAGGATGCAGGAGCTCAAACTTGCTCACTGATTCAGAGGAACTCTGGATCAATTTCACACATTTTTGCCTCAGTTTCCAGAAGTGCAAAAAATGGAAGGGATTAACTAATCCTAGTTATGCTAATGGTAGGAAAGAAGTTAGAAGAGAGTGGGATGCAGACATCCACAGGAACTGACAAAGGATGGATAACGAGAACTGGAAAGAAGTCAGAAGTTGACCGGGGAAGACAGGAAGAAAGTAAGATGCCTCTGATAGCTGAAGTCACTATGAAGTTACAATGTAAACAAGTCACAACATTTGTTGCCTGTTTTGTTTTGTGGCTCTGTCTAGTTCAGTCTCAACATACAAATTCATTACTGCATCTGCTGCCCCTCTTAAGTCCTGATTAACATCCATTCTTGCAAAAGACACAACAGAGACCTGTAAGCATCACCCACTCCCATATGGAAGGTGATGCTGACCAAACCAATCTGCTACCTTAGATCCTCCTGGAACATACAGCTAACCTCTAACACAGCAACTTCTCATGGTTTGTGCCCTGAGGTCTCCAACAAGGTCACTGTCCACATCCTTCCAGCTCCACCCTAGGCAGCCCACTGGCAAGCTGCTCTCTCCTATGCAAAAGCTGCTAGCAAAAGCAAGCGAACAGAGGCGGCTGCAGGTTCCCAGGGGGCAGATGGCAATGCCATGCTGAAGATAGTAGGAGGGAAAACTTATATCCAAGTCAATTAGGATTAATGCAATGTGGGAAAGTATTAGTTCTGGAGCTGTAGGTTTCTCCATTAGAGATGGAAGGCAGATTGGGAAAAGAGGGGGGAGGAAAGTGAAGGCAGGCTGTCAAAGCCAGTGTCTTGGCTCTCCAGTCCTTGTCCTTTCTCTGTTTTTTTGGGGGAAGTGATGAGGTGTGGATCTAAGACATTACACTCTAGAGATTGTCAGTGGCTCCAAATCACATTAAGGCGGCAATTTTCTTGCTCTTCCTTCCATCTCTTTTGCTCAATACCATTACATGCTGGCGGTGGCTTGGCCTGTTATCAATGGAAAACTAAAGACATTCTCCAAAATTAAACATCACATCATCGAAACCTGTGCATTCAAATTCTTTGGGCTGAGGAAAGCTCATTTTTAAAGCTGTGGATGACAAGAACGACAGTAAGGTTAAGTGCTAGCCCTGTAAGAAAGCCCCACAAACAGGTAGGATGGGCAGGTAAACTAGATACACTAAACAAGCTGAATGGTAGAACTGGGGGAAGTATTCCTATAGCTGAGAAGTTAAAGGGCTCTGCCTTTCCTTTCAGTGCTGACCCCTGAACATACAGCAGCAGGTCTCTCTTCTCTCTTGCAGTACCTGCTCATACACCTGTATTAAGAGGTTCCAAAATCCATCATGCCTCCCTGAGGCAATGTCCCTGCTAGGTCAGTGCATCTTGGTGGTGCTGCACTGCAGGCCAGTATAAAATAGGCACAACTGAGCACTCAGCCTGCAGGAAGGAAGGACCTGTCAATATTATTTGCCTGTGAAGTGCCACATATGCCCGAGGTGCTTTATAAATAAGTCAATAAACAAATAGCATCAATATACAAAGAGGAATGAATGGTGAACCCTCTTCCCTCTTCCTAAAGAAATAAATAAGGGTCAGAAATTGAAATTACACATATTTCAAAATCCACCAAGAAGCTGTATTTTGACAATCTGGTGATGGAGGAAGTCTCAAAGCATCCCTCTCCCTTTGAATAATGATGGCCAGCAGAGCACACTGAGGATGCTTGCAAATTCAGAATAAGAATGCTGTTATAGTTACAGTAACTATTTTAACTACTAATGCGGCCAATTATATTCATATACACCTAGTATGCTGACAGACCCCTCCTTATTCTGGCTTTGAACTGCTGCAGTTGCCAATTCCCTCTGATCCTGCACTGTTTAAACATTATAGGTAGTCCAAGGAAGGAAACTGGAATATTCAACTCCTTAAAACTAGGCAGATACTTCCATGTTTCCCTGAACTGGGTCGTCAAAGAGAAACAAAACGTCCAGAGCTCTGCATGATTTTGTAAGCACCAGGAAATTGTGCGCTGCTGTTAAAATGGCAGCCCTATCTTCAAGAACAAGGGCTGAGTCCTCAAGCAAAACAAGGGATGTCGCAGGCTTTAAATCTTTAACTAAGTGCTACTTAAACACAGCATTAAAGAGGGCGTTGCAGAAGATGGAAGATGAAATAAGTTCAGAAAATTCCCTGCCTTATTTTTGTTATTATTATTGTGATGGAAAAAAAAAAAGCATTGTGGTTTGAAATCCATTATTTCCCTGCAGTGTTTGCAACTCCAATATAGCAGCCCCAGCTGTTATCTTATTGTTTATCTAGAAACTACAGGTGTGCCTGAACATAAACAAAACAGGAAAAGAATGGAAAGCTAAATAGCAACAAGGGAAAAAATAGGGACGAGCAACCTGCACTCACAATATACAGGGACTTCTCACATTTTGCAGGGAGCTGCCACAGTACTACCCTGTGTGCTGCTGGTGTAGCATCTGCCAGACCTGGGGCTGCGAGGAGGAGGTGGTGAATCCAGCTAAAAAGCTCCTCTCCCAGCTCAGGCTGCCTCCCTGGTGAAGCCACCACCATCATGCACCATCACCCACCATTCCTTAGGCACTGGCTCCTGGGAGGCAGGCACTGCCAGCAGAGGCTTCTCTGTGCTTGGTTTAGGAGCTGCTGTGCTTTTTCCTTTTACATTTGCTTTGGGGTTCTAGAATCTGCCATTCATTTTTGCCCTAAAAAGCTTCAAAGGATGCCAGCTCAAAACAGCATCCTCAGAGAAGAAGTACTTACTCCTGTGAAACTGCCAAGAAGCCCAGATTGCTCGTGTAAGGGATCAGTCTCTAAGACAAGACCATCAGAGCTGCCAATAAGGGAAGCACAGGAAGGATACCATTACACGGCCAGCTACAAAGCTTAAGCGTGACTTTCCTGAATTCTGCTTCAGGTGAGTGAAAAGTGGAAGTTCTGTGCCTAGCTTTATGGTGCAAACCTTGCAAAACACACATTGTAAACCTTCCCACCAAGAGCATTAACCAGGGAAAACAGCGGAGATTTACACAGTACCTCTACCTTGTAAAATCTAAGATACCAGCAATAGAAAAAGGAATGTTAAAACATAAGTGTATAACTTGGTGTTACTACACAACATTAGAGGCCAGAGGCATGAATGAATTCCGATTCCCAACAGCAGACCAGATAGCGTGCATTACACAAAGGAAAATAACCCTGTCTCTTCTCATACTATTATTTATGTACATGTTTATGTAGTTAAATTGTAAAAGCTTTCCTTTAAGCAAAATGACACACTGAGGATTTTTTTACTCTGTTTTTGTTATTCCTTTAAATGCATTTCTATTTGAGTTCATTATTCAATATATATTTTCTTTTTCCAGTTACACTCAGGAGACAGGTACAACGTACACACATTCGTACTTTAGTGTTGTGACAACCAGCATCAGAGTCATTGAAATATCCATTTCAAACTCTGCTTTAGTGCAATCAATCAAATCCTCTGCTGCAATACAGGGAAAATAAACAAGGCTATCGGTCTGCAGCTCCTGGTCGGGTGGATGGGGTACAGAGCGTGGAAGACTAAGGCGGACTGAATAGAGAAAAAGGGATGCCAGAAAGAAAGATTATTTCAATGGTTCAAAGAGCTTAAAGAGTCTTAGAGGGGATTAAAGAATAAAACAATATATTAAAATTGCAAGGAAGCAAAACCAGAAACTCAACCATCTCAGTATCTATAAGAATGCATGGACCATATAGTATTAAAGCCTCGAGCATCATACTTATGAGGAAAGAGAGAGACAGCAGGAAAACTGTGCTATTGCAAAGGCAAATCCTTCGGACCTTCAAAAGCTGGAATTCTCAGACCTCTACCCCTCAATCTTAGTCATAAGATTGCCAACAAAAACATTTGTGTTCAGAGGCAGCCCTTCCTCTTGGCAAGGCTTTATTGTGCCGAGTAGCTGATTCCTCCTTAGGTAGGAGAGGTGCTCCAAAAACTTTTGCTTTCAAGCCTTTAATTTCATCAGTAAAACATTTCCAGGGAGCAACCTGTCCTGACTTTCGGAGGACACTAGCTTTGCTGAGAGGGTGTATGGCTGTATGAGTGTGGGTGCAACATCCAAATGAGTAGGGGGAAATCCTGTTCTGCACGTGCTGGCACCAACTGTCTCCTTTAAGTGTGTGTATGCTCCTGGTTAGCCAGAAACAGACCTCAGATTCCTCCAAGCAAGACTTGGCAAGAGCATATGTTCAGAGCACACTGACAATTAAATGAGAATTTCATGCCATCTCAGTACAACAGAATCCAATGAAAACTCTTTGCCTGGTTCAAGAAATGAAAAACCAGCACCACCAAAACTACATAAAACTATCACTGAGATTCTGACAAAACTTCCCATTACACTAGCACTGTGCATGTGTATTTTATATACATGCCTCCTTACTTCAAGCATGAAAAATGTCAGCCCAGAGGGAACTGCCTGAGAAAGTTACAAGCAGGCATTGAGCTCAGTACTCGTTTACTGTGTTCACATTTTTATTCTTTTTTCTAATATTTTGGGATGGAAGTGTTGCAGCTGTTTGCTTTCATTTAGAAAGAAAATGTGAAGCAGACATATTTGACATAGCAGCACTTGCTTGGGTTTTCAAAAGGGAGGCTGAAGCAATACCTAACGAGACAAATCATCCTGTTCTACCCGCTCCTTGCTTACCACCACAACTCAACTCCTTTCCTGCTTTCATGTCTAAGCTTATTGCCTGTGCTGCTCATAGGAGCTGCTGGATTTCTTTTCCTTCTCTTGCATTCCAGACATCCTTGGCTACAGCTTGCAGTTCCTGAAGCCATTGCAAACATTCCCACCAGATCATGACTATCCTTAAGAAACTGGCTAGGCAAGGGTGTTTGGTAGGCAGAATGTGTTTTGGAACCCCTTCTGACATAAAGGGGAGACATGTGGCTTTTTCACAACAGAGGGACAGCAGAAACCTATGTGGGACCATTGCAGACCAAGCTACATTATGACTAGACCATGGCAATACAAATGCAGCCTGAAAGCAAAGTACTCTATCATAGCATTTAGAAATCAGCTTAAAAAGAAACATGTCTTATTCTGTAAGTATTTCACACAAAATTCTGCAATTCTGTAACCTTCTAAATGCATTTTCTGTATTGCAAAAATTAGATCAAGCTCAGGAAATAATAAATACACAGAAAAGCATCCTATTCTGCATTGTCCTCCCCTTTTGTCTTTCATTTTCCTCTTTTTATCCAAGGGAGCTGGCTGCTAGACTTGTCCTGGCATTCTTACCCAGAAGGGATCCAGACAGCTGGGAGAACCACTCGTTCCCCATGCTTGCTTAAGGGGATATAGTAATGACACTTCAATCTTCTTCCTGCTGTGCCCTACAGCCCCCATACATTAGTATAGAAAACAAGTTTACAAAGACAAGAGTCCATCAACATTATTACACCAACTGTTATTGCTCCAGTGAGTGCCAGAAAAGGATGGGTGAGAAAGAAGGGACAATTTGTTTTACAACTGAAACACAAATTGTCTAATGCCTACATGCGTCTATTTGCTTCCTTTCTTCATTTTTCTCCCTCTCTCCCTACAGTTTTTCTTTCGTGGTGTCAAATACAGATCTGGGTTTTATCCTGCTTTGCTAGAGTATAAGAGACACATACCTAGTCCTGTTTTGTAGAGGACAATATGTCCCCCCTGATTCATACAAGAAATGGTTCTCCAAGACTCCTTGGTCCCCACAGTCTGATCTCCTGGCTTGAAGCTCCACTTTGGGATTACCTCATGTTTCCTTAAATTCCCTCTGCAGAGCATTTAGCAGAGTCATAGACACAGCTGTGTCCAGTGAGGGGGATGCTGGCTGAGGTGGAATTCAGTCAGATATTGATCCTCCCACGGGTAAGTGGTGCACGCTCTAACTTCCCACTGCAGCCAATGGAGACTCAGTCCTTACGGGCAGTGAAGTCAAAAGGTTAATTTAGTTGATCAGAACATGTCTGCTCTGGGATGAGTTGAATTAAGTTCCAAGGCTCAACTGACTGCACCAAATCTCTATCAGCTATAATGGACATCTAGACACATGCTAACATCCAGATACCTACAGAAATACCCCTACATCTACACATTTTAGTCTAGAGCTGAACCTCATTCCACGAGTCGAGAGAACCTCTGCCTATTTTCCTGCTTCCTTGTAACTATAAATAAAAGATAACTATTCTTAAGCCTTAAATCCTCTTTTTTTGTGCAACAGGACTAAGAACTTGCATGAATTGCATGCACTGCGAGATATGCAACAAGTTTGGCAATAGTTGTTTCCAGGCAGTGGTGGGCTGTTGCAGAAGGTGGGATATAGCACCTGAAAGCTGATAGCTGCAAAACCATGATACAGGGCAAACCAATTCTCCTCCTTGCAGGGCACCATGGCCACACTTACAGTGTCAGGTACAAATGCTCCCACCTCCACTTGAGCTTGCAGTGATGTGCAAAATGGTTTCTGGAGTTAGGATAGGTCTGTGCCCAAGCTCAAACGCTCCTGAGCCACAGAGTTCATCAGCTTAAGTACAGTGCCTTGCTAATACAGCGCTCTCTGGTTTCCAGGAGTGAGCGAGCCCTTCCGTGCATGTTGGCATCTTCATGTCACATCAGTCTACAATACAGCCATGCGTGCTGAGAAGGCTCACAGGTTTTGGAGCTCTTCCTCCAGTGTTCACATGAGACTTTGATGGTCATGTACTCGTGGCTTTTTCAGGAAAACGGAGATGGTTAAAGCAGGCTGTGGACCATGACTTCCAGGATAATATCCTGGAAATTTGTGTTATACTGAAAACAAACTACTCCTTCAGATCTGAAAATGCAGGGGCAGGCTTTCAAGTGTTCCTACCTGAGAGCCCAGATAAAACAGTGAAGCTCAAAGGCACATTAAAATGAAATAACAACACACACCACTTACCTTTTTTCCCTCTCTAAAGTACTTCACAAGCTTTTGTTAAATTAAGTCTCATCACACCCTTGGGACATAGGTGCAGTAAATACCTTCATGAGAGGTAAGACACAGACAACTCTCCACAAATACTCCTCTGACTGAACTGATTCATTTTAGCTGCACCCTTGTACTGTCATTTCCCTCAGAGTTTCAAGCAATCAAATTTGACTGCCACAAAGGGTTTGCAGGAAATGAACTGCACGGTTGTACACAAGAGAATTTGCTTATGAAAGGTATGTGAGCAGAGCCCAGCAAAGAACAGAACAGCAGCTCTGTAAGACCAAGCCTTTCTGCATTTAAGGCAATAATTCAAATGTTAAGCTGTGCATTATCAGTACAAGCCTGGCTTATGCATTTTTAATCTATTTACGTGTTTTAATTAGGCAGCTAAATGGAAGGGGGAAATCTCTAGCAAGTAGGTCCACTTCAGGCTGTAAACTAGCTTGCTTTCCACCACATAAGTAATCCCATTCTGTGCGCATGCCAACCAGTGTCTTGAGGACATGCAGAATAACAGATGGACTTGACAGTCACAGACCAGGTGAAAAGATTCTGGCAACTCACTAATCAGTGCTTTGTGCTTGGTGACTAAGAAACTCATTTCCTTGCAGGACAGAGATACCTTACAACCTAATTCTAATTCAGAATGGCTTAATGCAAAAATATGTAAAACAAACATAGGCACATAAAAAGCCAGGAGGAAGAAAAGCATTCCAAGGAAGTGAAATATTACAGGCATTTAAAAACCAGGGTATGGGTGCACAAAACCAAAACCGCAAAAGCCAAAACTCCACAACGAACAATGGGAGCAGCATCAACTTGTAACTGGGGCATATGAAGATCTACCTAGATTTCCCTTCTCTGTAAGCCTGGGAAATGCAGAAAGAGCATCTTAAGAGGTAAGCTTACAGCCCAACAATTGTTTGCAGAAATGGTTCCGTTTTGAATCTCTTGACTTGAGTATTTGCAAGTGGTAAATGCATTGGCTGTAATTATCAACTGTATTTTGCAGACAGGTACACTGAGGCAGAAGAGCTAAAAGCAGTATCCTCTAGAACACCTGAGTAATTTTTCAAAGCTTTGCTTCAGATCTGAGGCATTTCTATCTGTTTTCCACCTCCCATGTTCTACAGCTCCCCAGGTCTGTTACTGGGAATAACTTCACAGGTATGACCACATCAAAGCTCCTGTTAATTTGGAGGACCCTCATGCTCTGAGCTGGGTCAAAGGAAGCCAAGTTCTCAGACCTATCTGGTAATTTAAGACAATAACCAAAAAAGACAGATTAAAGTTCTTCACTAAAATTTATATTTATGGCTGCAGTTTTCTCATTCTGCTGCTTGTATTGAAATAACTGCATTTTTAAAGGACAGCAGAGAAAAAAGCAGATGTAGTTAATGTTGCTTGATGCTGGAGAGAGACTCTTCACCAGGGACTGTAGCAATAGGACAAGGAGTGATGGGTTCAGACTTAAAGAGGGGAAGTTCAGGTTAGATATAAGGAAGTTCTTTACTGTGAGGATGGTGAGGCACTGGCACAGGGCGCCCAGAGAATCTGTGCCTGCCCCATCCCTGGCCGTGTTTAAGGCCAGGTTGGACAGAGCCTCGGGTGACATGGTCTAGTGTGAGGTGTCCCTACCCACAGCAAGGGGTTGGAACTGGATGATCTTAAGGTCCTTTCCACCTCAAACCATTCCATGATTCTATGAATTTATCTTTCTTTTTTTTTATTATTTCCTGCCTGAAAGGTGTTTTTTTTTGTTTTGGTCAAAACTGTTTTTCAATGAAACGTGGAGACTGACTCATCAGATGTGTTCCACCACAGAAAATATTGATATTTAAAATCTCAAACACTCCATAATCTACAGCATCATCACTACACACAAGACGACTTCCGTTCTTCACTTCCAAACTGTATCTTTTGGAAGCGGGGGAAGCCTTTATTTTGTTGAAGAAAGAAAAAAAAACCAAGTAAGTTTTTAATCATGGGGAAAACGAAAGAAATCTTTGACATTCTCTTTGGGAAAACAAACCAAACCCAACCCCTACAAGTTCAACAGTGACAAAACCAAAACTGCCTTTTGGCCAACTCCAGACGATCTATCTTTTGTATAGATGTAGCCATCAGCAAATTCAGAGGGTGGTGCCCCTGGGTGTTTGGAGCAGCTAAGTTATGTTTTGGGGTTTTTTTCAGCCTCAGGGCCCTGGGTTATTATTTTAACAAATCTATTTCCATTGTCACATCTTTTTATTTGCTAGAAATGATTAAAGAGCCTCAAAGCACTTAGGGAAAAGGTGCAATTCTTAACAACACTGCAAGGTTACAGGGGACTGTCTGCTAATAATGCGTGTTGGTTTGGTAACAAGCTGAAGCGGAGAGCAGAAGGGGCACTTCTTCATGGCTGCAGCTTTTTCAAAAGGACCTGTTGAAAGTATTTCAGGAAGAGAGACATGTGAGTGAAATCTTTAAATGTGTCAACAGGGAGGCCAGACACTGAACTTCTGCCCACTCCAGAGCTGACACCATCCTTCAAAGCAGAGGAGATTGACCTTTGCAGTTGAGAATCACTGCGTGGAAGCAGGGGGGTTCCTGTATTTGTTTCTAAGATGTTTTTTGGCTTTCGCTTGAAATAGAAAAACAGGGACTAGTCATTTGAAGCTACAGTTTGGTGGAAGAAAAATATATCCTCCCCCCTTGGAAACTGGGTTGGAGGAGGGTGGCAGGTGATTGATTAACGAAGTTGTCAAATCGGTGCATAATGAAGTCAAAAAAGGGCCTCAAAAGAGGACAAGCACAGTTCATTCTCTTCTTCTAGTTTATAAGGAGCACAAGATCTGCTTAGCCTGCTCACGTGCAAAGCATTAAGTTCTGGCAAGGCCAGCAGCAAGTACTAGACATCCACCATAGTGCATACCTCCTCTTCCTCCCTTCAAGCAACATTAACCATGAGCACCATGTCCTGGTCCATTTCCTAAATCACTTTCTGCCACTCAGGTATGGAAAATCATGACAATACAGCCTCTTCCTCTCTTCTCCGACCAATTTTTTCAGGTGAGAACATAAACTGACTGGTGAAGGAAAAAGAGAACAGTACTCACATGGCAGCAACAAGACCTAATGACAGAGAAATGAGAAAAGCCAGGACACTTCAAGTAACCGGGCTAATCTTAGATCACCCTGTATGGTCAGACAATGAGTCCAACTGCCAGGACATTGCCTTTCCTAGGAAGTGAGCCCCAGTATCCCTTTCGCTAATGTCCTCCTAAAGCAGACCTCTCCTTCTATGACAGATGTACAAGAGAAACCTCTCACTTCCTGGACCAGCATCACACAGTCTCAAGCTGAGCTTCGAGTGTGAGTACCCAAGATGGAGCTATGTGCTCTTCAAAGACAAAACATGGCCTCAGTTGCTTTGCTGAATCTGAATCTTAGAAGTGGGAAGAAAGACCCTCAAAACTCATGCCCTAAGCAGGTACCAAAACAGAGGGAGAAGCCTGCGCAGATGAAGACAGGAATTTAAAGCAATTCCTGACTGCCACTTCAAGTCCTTGGACAGGTTGCATCTCCTCTTTGTAATTTGTTTTTACTTTTTTCTTCCTCCCATATCCCATATCCACTACTGTAAAATTCATATTATAACAGCTACATCAACGATTGTGTGAGGGCTAATTTAATTATGTTTGCTAAGTACACAGCAATCCTCAGATAGAAAAGCACTACATAAGATGAAGCTAGTAAGCTTCACCAAATAAGCACCATACTATACGGTCATGGGGGAAAAGACCACCTCCAAGGAAGGGAGAAGAGGAATCTGTGCCAGGCTCTCAGTGAATACATGCTAAAAAGGAGCCTGTGCCAGCACTCAAAACATGAGCAGTCAGCAGAGCAGAAGGTGAGCTAACAAGGAGATTCAGCTGATAACAGCTTAGATAAAACACCTATAGATAACACACCTATAGATGAACCAGGCAGCACAGGAATTTACTGAACTAGGCGCGTTCATTGAAACTTGTAGGAAAAGGCTTTACTTCCTTCCACAGTTATTCAAAATGTCATGATCTTCCCCAAAGCACGATGCTGAAAGAAAAACAAACTTTTTGGGGCCAGTTGAAGTGTTCCATCTTCATGGATGGAAACAAAATGAAGTTTCTGAGTGAGAATAAATTACTTTCTTCCACAAATGTATAATCAAGCCACCAAGACTCCCCCACCTATTAGGAAAACATCACAGTTTTCCCCCTCTGTTCCGATCCAAGTTTTGTCAACATCATCTTGACTTCAAAAGTCATTGATTTTGCTCATACAATGTCTCTCAATAGGTAAATCTTCTATCGATATTTTCCAATCATCACCTTTAATTTAGAGCTTTGGGATCGAATTTTTACCACTGTAGGATTGTTCTTCCTCTCTCTGAAAATGATAAATTCCCTTCTACATCTTCAGAATATGCTGAGAGCACCTTAACATGAGGTTTAAGTCCAGAACAGTCTCTGTGACACTAACGTTAGAAAGACAGAGCTTGTGTTTTGCCTTGGTGGGAACAGGTACATACTGCATGGCGCCATCGGAACTGTTCAGTCAGTGTCTTATAAATCCTGCCCCAGATATCCTCCCTTGTTACAGCACTATCCAGCTTGCTCTGTACCAGTAAGCGACTGCCACCCATCCCAAAGGGAGCAGTTTGCCATCAGTGTCATTTCAGGATATGAATTTTTTAGGTGATTTACGTAGAAAGAAAACCTATAGAAATGAGAACCCTGTGATTATTCTAGTGTTTTGTATTACTGCATATTAATCACTCTCCTCTTCAGAGATGCCACTGCTGATTGGAGAGACTCAATTTTCTTTTCTTTAAAGGTATCTCCAGACCATCTTAAAGAGCTGAGCGGGCGTGGAGAGATAAGAAGGAAAACAGGGCTCTTAAGTTGCTTAATACTCAATTCTGAGTGCGTAGAGATGCTCACAAGCTCTCACAAACACAAACAAAGCCCCACAGAGGACCAAGAGGTTCAGGTCCATTCAGTGTGTATATATTTACCCTTATTCACAGCATTACAGAGCTACTGTCCTTCCAAAAGAGATATAATAAGAAGGAAAGCTTTTTGTGACCTAGAGCTCTGGCACATTCATCCAGCAGTTTAACAGAACAATGAAGAGATAGAGTTTGCAGCTAAACAAAGCCATCACTTGAAAGCTCTAATGTAGTGGCTGTTTTGCAAACCTCATCACCATGAAGTGAAAGGAGAATAATGAGGAAGAAGAGAATAGGGCAGAGTGGGGGCAGGGAACTGGTTGAGCCATTCAAACAATAGATAGGGTGCCAGAAAACAACAGCTGGAGTGTTAATTTGGGGTATTCCCTGGCAGCACAGGACATTGCAACATGGAAGGGTGGATGTGGTTCTGGGCAACCTGATCTAGCCGAAGATATCCCTGCTCCCTGCAGGGGGGTTGGACTAGATGACCTATGAAGGTCCCTTCCAACCCAAACTATTGTATGGACCTCAAGAAATAGACTTACAAATCTCTCCAATATAGCTGCCCAAGTTGCTGAACTGCTTGCTGTCCACTACTTTGTTCCAACACTAGCAACATCTATGGGGTACCCCTAGGAGCTGCAGCCACAGCCCTGTGCACAGGGCCACCATAATCATGTTACCCAAGGAAATGCAGTCTCAAGAGGGCAGATGATGTAGCAGAGCTGCTTCACCCTTGGCCCCAGGCAAACGGCAAAGACTGGGGGTACATCAACAGAACTGCTAATAAATGCAGGTGCATGTGAGGAGGCTTCCAAGCCTGTTCTTAATCTAGCTGAGATGCAGCATTAACTCCAGAGCCCATACTGGTCTGCTCTCCATGTTGCTTATTACAGATCCTAACACCATGGTAATTAACGCTAGTGCTGCTGAAGGTAGACCCGTATCCAAAGCAGGGAGAGGAAAGGAAACCAAGCAAAGGATTAGTGACAATGATGTGTGAAAGGAAGAGCTGCTTGTGGTAGCCAAGCTACAATGAGAGGAAACAAGGTCGTTTCAAGGTAGTGAAATGGAAGAGCTGAAGCTGCTTGCGTCAGGTATGACTTAGATACATTATGTATGATGCAGTGGAAAGATCCCTCCCCTGTGTTCCCCTACCGGATTTGACAAGAAAGCCAGTAAAATGTTGGAACCAAGCCATCTGAGACATCAGGTTAGATTTTGGCAGCTGGTAGATGATGCCTAATGTATCCAGAAATGTTAACTTTTCATTAAGTTTGGCACTGCAAAAAACTACCCTCTTCCCAAACGGCCAAGACCTGGTCTTCCTACTGAGTCATTTCTCTCCAAGATTTTACAGTATTCATCAAATAAGATTAGCTACTCCCCCCAGCCTAATTTATTTTCCTCCTTTTCTCTTTTCTGCCACTTCCAGCCCTGCACGTGCCCAGCCACTGCTGGGATCGCTCCAACCCAATCCATTTCTACAGGCAGAGGCCAAATAAAGCCTCTGTGGAAATGCTTAAGTGTATTGCTCTTTAATCAGTGCATCCCCTCAGCTGACAGCTTCCACAGAGAAGGAGCAGGTAGTAATAATAAAAGCTTCTTCGAACTTCCCAGACTGATAACGGGCTCCTGTGAGTAATGCCCCACATAGACAACCACCTTTCCCCGCCCCCATCCCTACCTCCTTTCAGCACAACATTAGGCTGCAATCAGGATGCAGACCCAAATGCATTAGTGAGAGTCCCTGCAGGGCTGCTACCTCTTACCTGGGTAAATCAACCGCTGTGGGTGTTTCCAGGATTATAGGGCAGCAGACAACTTGAAAAGACTATCACAAACTAATGTTTACATTACGAACCCCACATTTCCACCTTCTTAAGGCTTCCTACCATCTCCCTGTTTGTAAGCAACCAGAATGTGGGTTTCTTTGAACTGAGCTAACAGAAGTACCGGCAGCAGAATGTATAACAAATACCATCAGCGACAACAGGAGAACAAGCAAAGGAAACAATTGAATTAATGGCTGATACTTTTGCATCCCTGTAATCTTCCTCTCTCCTTCCCCACTGAGGCCTCTGAAGGGAGCTGCCAGAGCCTAGACTGCAAGGAAGAAGTTTCATGGATGAGGAGCCACTTCAAAATGACACAAACCTATTTTATCTGTCAATCAAAATAGGGGATGAACAGTCGTTTAGCAACAGTGTCACTGAAATTATATTGCTTTGCTTCTGAAGTATAGAAATATTTGATTCTCTCTTCCTCAACTTTCTGCTTCTTCCCTTGTTTTAGAACAGAATCTCACAGATTTTTAAAATAGATCCATAGTTTGTTTTGGGGTTTGGGTTTTTTTTGCTCACATTCAGCTGGTTTGAAAAATATCCAAGTGTATCTGTGTATAAGAGAATTGGCATATATCCTGCCTATAGCTGATAATAAAAACAGAGGCAGACACAGAGTATATTGCTGGTGGAATATGCCAGGTTTCTCTCCCCATTCAGCTGTGAAGTTTTGCCTTTAAAATACGATGAGCTCAATTGAAGGGAAAGGTCTGCAGGGCCCAAGCTCTCACCACTTGCCATACGCCTAAAGCTGCGCACGATGCTGATGATAGCTGCGAGCCTACACTGCCTGACCAACACACAGTACTCCAAACTTGAGCTTCATGTATGAGTCTGAACCTCTGCAGCACAAGGGCTATGCACAAAGAGATCTCTGCTCCTTCCAAGGTCCCAGGGGCTGGGGCCAGGCTGCCATGGGGATTAGCAGGCCATCCCGGAGAGGAGAACCACAGCTATGTAAGCCCTATCAAGTAAGCCACTTGGTGAGAGGCTGCAGGTAGACTTTTGCATCAGGAGGATGGGTAGGTCCAGGAAAGTGTTTGTTGGTTTTTCTTTTCAATCTTGTCCTAGTTACAGAAAACACTACTGGATATGCTTGTCTTGTCTAGGCTGGGGAAATAGATGAGATGTTTACACACAGCTCAGCATTTCACATTTCAGAGGCTGGCTAAATACAAAACAACCCTGTTTTGTGCCCAGTCTACATGGCAGAGAGCAGCCTATTGCCCTGAATCAAAACAGCTGCTGCCTTAGCTCAGGCGCTGCAGACAAATTCTTTGAGGGCTGTATGTAACTCTTGTTCCCAAACTGGCAAGGGGGAATGCATTGTTATGCAGGTTAGTTTTGTATGAGAGCAGATCCTGACCACTACCTGTGTTGTGTCCTTAGGGATATCATAACATTCTCATGCTTCATAAGCAATGCCTCACATCTGTGTAAAGGATTTATAAATATTAACCCAGGATTGTGAGGGCTTCTGAAAAAATGGAAGCTAGATGGTATCCATGGTCACGTTAACAATGAAGCAGGGTTTATCACTTAAGAATTTGCCCTCAAGGGTACACAACAGTTTAATGCTTTAGAAAAAAACAAACACAAATAGACTGGGTAAACCTGAGGATTTCTGCTTTGTGGGAATCTCTGCTTTAGGAATTCATGCATCATGCTAGGATTCCAATATAGGTTTACCACCACTGCAGCATCGCCTTCACCCCATCTCTTACCTGCTCCCTTCTCAGACCCTCTCCTGGGCAGGAACGGGAATTCATTAGCCCTGATGTACATCAATCAAAACTATAGTGGAGCAATGTTCTCATACTTGGAAAATAGCACTTCTGAACAGCACATCTGTGAGCTGGCTCCTGGCAGGCCTTGTGCAGTGAGGAATCTTAAGTTTGCTGAAAGCAGTAAGTTTCTACAGTGTTTTCTTTCCAACAAAATGGTATTTGCTAATGAGAACCTGTTTCAGCAGAAACCTCCCAACTGCTGTTCTATCTGGTAGAAAAGTGGGGGGGAAAAAGGAAGAAAAAATCCACTAATAGTCTTGTATACAAAATGATGCTTCCAGCTAAGGAAAGAAAAAGAAAATCAAATATTAGTTCTTTTAACAGTGGAGAGCTGGAGCAGTGAGGAACAAGGTACTTTCACATGTTCCTGTGAACAAGCTGCTGCAAATAGCTTCCCTAGATAATAAGTAGAAATAAGCAAGAAGAAATAGATAGGGGAAGATCTATAATAGTGCAAAGAAATGTGTGATCAGCAAGGGAATTCCTTGTAGAAGCCTTGTAGAGAATATCGTATTTGCCAGACCAGATCAGACCACGGGGCCGATCAAGTGCAATTTAAGCATTAAGTGTAACAGCTTGATAAATCTAGGCCAATGCACCTACACGCAGGTACAAGTTTAATACCACTTCATTAACAGGACTGCAGCACCTAACGTAGAATATATCCATGGGTCCTAGAAGAGAGAAGCTATTGGCATTTATGGGATTACACAATTAAATCAATGAGTTTCTCTTAACGAATGACCAGAAATTGGTCCCACTTTACAATTTCAAGTCTGCAGCAGCAGACGGTGCTGATGCTTCAAATTTAAGTGGAAAACAGTACTGCAGTGCTCCTCCAGCCAACGTGCAACACCCTGCAGGAAGAGGCTGGAGAGGGAAGAGCTCTGCCTTTTTTGAGCCCTTGTATTCAATCACCCTTCACTGCAACTGTATTATCTTAGCATGCAGCAGACCTGCAATTACTATTAAATGCACTCAAAAACCAGTGCTGACCCGTTTAAATGTATCTCAGCACCTCATGACTCTGCCACTACCTGACACAAAGGAGGATTTTATCTCTGTGCTTGCTTCATGTTACGACACAGGAACATTGCTTTTGGGGCTTACTCAAAGGGTAAAGAAACCTCGGGGTTTTGAGGTGTGTTTGTAGGATCTCATCTCTGCAGGGGGCTGAGGAATACAGCAAGATTCTTGACTGCCCTGGCCAACAGCTGGGAGAGGGAGAGGGATGATGGGGGCGGAGCTCTGCTCTTCTGTGACTACGGAGGTATAAAAAGGCTCTTCATCATTGAATAATACAATTGTCATTACTAGATCAATAGCATTAGACCCTCAGTTCCTTCCCTCCACAAGTGGGAAGGGTATAGTTTCCTTCTGACCATCACCCATGACTCCAAGGCTGTTCCAGACTTCCCACTGCACCAGTCCCAGGGCCCCTCTGTACCACAGTAATCTCAGTATGGGTTAATTATTCATATCAGCTGCAAGTCAGCTCACTTAGGTATGTCTATACCACACAGCAACCTCTCCCAGGACTGCAATACAGGCATACATCAGACCAGGACTAATGGCAGCCTGTTGGACATTTCCAGCACAGAAAGTTACTCACCACCTTCCAGATGAGCCATCACACTCACAGAATTGCAGTACACTTATTTTGGCAGCCACCCAAGGCATACAGAGAACAGTAAGAAATACAGGCACACAAAAGGCATAACGCGCTGTCAAACCCTAGCGAGGTCAGGCCAAAACCTACTTGTTGTCAAGATCCAGGCCAAAATCTGCTGCTCCAGGTGCCCTGTTGTATATCTACCCATTTTTTCCTCAGAAGCAGCTTTCAAGGGCTGCTAACACAAACCCATACTTCACAGAAGAGCAAAAAGCTCCATAGGCATGCAATACATCTTTTGGAAATGAAAAGCGGTTCAAGAGATCTAATCAGCTGAAAGGCAATTCTTTACAGAGGCTGTCAAATGCAGGTGAACTCTGCTGGACTTGCTGGCTCCCAAGATGCCCATCTCATCTGCCCAACCTATACTGCTGAAGTGACATCAGACCAGACCAGTTTTAACCAAGGCTAGCAGCCCATCCACCTATTCCCCAAGTGTTCCACTCTGGTTTTGTGACCAGATCATTATTACCCAAAATGTTCTATTCACTTGAGTTAGCCTTTTTAGATCTGTTTTGTCTGTATACTTGTCTTTTTTTGGACAACATCTGCCTACAGAATATGAGGTTCAAAATTCTCCATATGCTTTCCTTTAATATGGATGGTGATGTTCTGGAAACTCATTTGTGTTGGAATAGTATCTGACTCTGAAACAGGAACAGTGGATAAAGGAAGAGAATGCTTCCTACTTCTCCTATAATAATAGCCAGGGAAACACTAGACTAGAGGACGACGGCCTTGGCAAAAGTAAGAACAACAATTTGCAGACTGTCATCTTGCTTACACTTCTTCCAGGAAGCAGGACTAGAGGATTTTGCAGAGTGGATACGTCACACAAGCCAGGGGAAAGAGCATGGAAGAAACTGCAGCAGGAGTGGTAACAGATGCAGGAATACAAGCAAGGATAGAGTCCAAGCAGAAACACTCTCCCTCCCAAACAGAATATCCCTCCAGTGCCCCCATCAGCCAGGTTTCTTGCATAGGTCAGATATCCTGGAGTCAGTAGTGGGAAAGCTTTCATGCGCACATATATGTGCAAGCACAGGTTGGGAGTGGGACACTCTAAGGAGCAGCCAGAAGCAGCTCTGGGCTTTGAGTCTTGGGAATGGCAGTGAGAACACAGCAGCATAAGGTGAGCTTGATGCTAACATGAGCTCAGATAGTGAGGGGTCTTGAGAACAGGATGGGGAGACAGGAATGGATCAAAGGCAGTGTTGGACATGGGAATAAAGCTGTGACTTGTTTCACCTTGGCTTTGCCCCAGTCCTTATCCTTTCCCCTTTTTTCTAATTGTTTTCTGCTTTTACCTTGCATCTTCCCTCAAACTTCACAGAAAAAAGTACTGCATCCCCATGCCTGCGCTCCACCCCCTTAACTCAAAGCCCACATTCATAACTATGCTATGCTGCTCCCTGACAAACCCTTAAAGGCACATGCGGATGTCACCTAATGAAGACATCTATAAAGATGGGCACATTAGAGCTTACCATCTGGCTCTGCCTCTCAGATGGCTCTGCTCCCCACAGATCAGTGGGCACAGAGACCGCTGCGGCCAACCAATTATTCCTCCACCTCCTGCTCCAGTACTCACAGGCCCGATGCCCTCAGCAACTCCACTAGTGCCTGGCACCTGAGACCACAGGCTAAGCGGTGTACCCGTGCAAAGCGAAGCAGCCAAGCCTGCGTCACAATGTCCTTCCACACAGTTTCAGAACTGGCAGCATTGGCACATGGCAGCATTGCACACTGGGAGCCTCTTTTCCCCTGAAGGTCCACATCATGCACCGCAGCAACACTACAAGTGCAGTGAGCCTGACACATCCCTCCCTCCTTCTTTCCTTGCCTGAGTGTCACCAGCTTCTGCTTTTTCCATCAATCTCAACAATGTTTTTCCTCTTTTGGGACACACCTTCTCTTCAGCACCAATTTTATTGTCCACTGCTCAAATCAATCTTTTCAGATTGGTGGAAAGATTTTGTTTGACTTACATGGAAGAAAACTGCCTTTTCTTTCCAGAATTCCATAAGCCCTCCCCAAACTGTGCCTTTAGGAAGGCAAAACAGCACTCCTAATGGTATTTTTCCACCTTCCTGCTTTCTTTTTCCCCACGGCTTTTCCCTGTGATCCTCTGCCTGTTCTGAAATGCCATCACAGCCACTGTGCCAGGCTCTTGGAGAGGTTTCTGCACAGGGAAAAGTTCACTGAACTGCTGCAGCACATTTCACTCCCTGAATAAGTCTGCAGCCACAGGACACCTAAGAAGATTGCATTTTCTGTGAAGTCCATGAATATTTGATGTCCTCCCTCCTTTCCTCCTCGCCTTAATTATTCCCTTATTTTGAAACACCAGCTTGCATGCAGTATTTAAATAAAGCTGTTTTCAGAGCCACAAGCAGCTTGAAACAGTCAAGCCTCTCAAAATACATTGCAAATGCTGTACATCTTCCTGTTCAGCACATAAGCAGCAAGAAAGCAAGGTACAACCTGAAGAATCCATACAGGACAGGGGCTTACAGGGGCAGCCTTTCCCTTCTGAAAGCTTGGGTTTCCAACCCAGATAAATCTGTGCATGTGAGATGAGATCCAGCCATGCCACGTAAATCATTGAAAGGCCTGACTTAAGAAAGTGTCTGAAAACGCAGGGGATGCAGTGGGTTAGAACTGAAGCAGGCAATGAGAAGAAAATATTGAGGGCCACAGTTTGGAGAAACAGGAGCTGCTGCAGGGCAAGAGAGGCTGAAAACACATTCAGAATTTTCTACAGATAGAGCTATAGATAATCACGTGCATACAGACATACATTTCAGTAGCTTGACAGACATATGTAGCCAGATCACACAGATCTCTGCTGAGGTCCATCAGCTGTAAAGATTTGGTCTTGGCAGATTTCAGCAAGGCTGGTTTATGGGACAGCTTTTGAGAGGATACCCAGAACCCCACTTGCTTTAAGTTGTGATATTTTGACATCAAAACTTTAGGTGATCCAAACCACTGGGCACATGTAGAAATTCATGTGGCTCTAACTGGTGCTCAGGAGGTGGGATGCCTAATGCCTCAAGCAAGTATCTGCACTGCTCCAGGTTCACAGCTTGTGACATGGCACTAAGCGCTTGGTTGCTTTTGGTCAGTGGTGTCCCTGAGAAGTCGCCTGTGTGTTACGTGGGAGAATGGCCATTAACAGGAATAGCCACACTTGCACCAGATGAGGGTGCTACAGACCTGGCAGCTGCTTAAACGGTGTGTCCTGGATTATTTGAAGGTGTTCCCCTCAAGAGCAAAGAGGAAACGAAGCATGCCACCGTACAGGTCAGGGGAGGCCATGCACCATAAATGTGTATGCAGGTGGATGAATTGCTGTGCCCACAGATGCTCACAAGTAAGGCACAGAGTAAACATGCATACTAGAGAACTCATTCATCTCTATTACAGAAATAAGTCAGCTCTTCCTAATACCACTTTAAACTTTGTAGAGGCTTATACCAGACAGAGCAGGTACTGGGAAGTTTTAAAGGACTGCTTGCAAATCACAGAGCCAAGCATCCTAAGGTTTGACTGAAGCTCCCCCGCTGAGGTTGACAAGTAATCCCCAAGAATGTGTACATTACCAATAACAGGGGCATACAATGACTGCCCAGATCTGCAAGGGGGAAAAAGTCATGCTCCTCTGCTCTTGCCTGATGGTGCATCTCTAAGTGAGCCCTTCATTATCATCTACAGTGGATTTTGTCCTCTTATTACCTTCAAAATCTCATTTGCACTGTCCACATCCCGATAAAACCTCAAAGGTGAAAGCGACTGCAAGGAGAAAACTCTAACCTAATGAAGAGATGCTTATAGAGAGCTGGGAAAGTTACTGTCTCTCTGTGCTTGAATACATTTCTTTTGTTGCAATGAAGATTCCTAACACAACATTCCCAGGCCAATGCTCTCATAACTATGAGTGAAAAAAGGTAGAATTTTTAACCACGTCCTACGCAAAGGCCAGGCAACATGTTTTTAAATGAACTGAAGGAGATAGCCAGGTGCAGATCATCCAAAGGTAAGGAGATCCTTGCCTTTGCAAGTATGCAGAAAAAACCACCCTACAAACACTGCAAGAACATAATCAACATTCCAGTTGCCCCACAAGGCTTAAGGGTTACAAGTTTCATGCTCTAACTTTGTACAGTCAAGGTGACCGTCTCCTCCCTCCCATACATTAACCCAGAAACAGGACTAATATAATACGTGTGCCAGCAGCTACAGAAAGCAGAGAAAGACTGCAGCAAGATGAGTACTCTGACAGAAGCATGGAGTTTAATATTAATTTGCTGCACGTCAATGTCCAGCCTGGATGGGATGCTGCACCTCCATAGCCATTATGAACTGCCCATTTTACATTAATAGGACAGGACTTTGCTGCTATCAGGTTGTCTGAGTTGACAGGAAAAGGAGCAGCAAGCAGCAGCGGAGGCAACTCAAAATTAAAGGGAAGGAACAATAATCAGCTGCTGCAATGGTTACAGTAGTAATGAGTTGCTGGCTGGTGTGCACCAGTACTGCTTTCTAAGTAAGTGGAATTAGGAGCAGAGCCATATGTCAGGGTCTTCACGCTGCTAGACAAATTGATTTAACACATGTGTCAATGGCACAAGCTTTGGCAAAGGAGAAATCCCCCTCCTAGATGCCAGGCAACCACAGTCTAAAACAATGGTACCAGTGACCAAACAGCCAGCATGGCTAGCGATGCCTTGGCAAGGCCCACATTGAAACGCAACTTTATTAAACATAACAGGCTTAACACTGTAGAAGACTTTTAAACTGCTGCGTACATAAAGCACACAGAAAACCATTCAGAAATAGCCTTCCACCACTGAGTAAAGCGGAGCATCCCAGCCAGGCTGTAACCCTGCCTAGGAGCATGCGGAAGGGCATGGCTTCAGATAACCAGCGCAGCCCTGTTTGCTTCACCTTAGAGCTGGAGGGAGGAGGAAAACTGGGAGTGGGCAGGTCCCGCTTGTAGGAAACACAGTCTCTAGGAGACAAGAAGAGATTATCTCTCTGTCAGTCCAGAATGATCGTAGTAAAGAGAAAACCTTAAGGGAAAATTGCAGTGTTTCTTCCCGGAATAAGCCTGGACTCTGAAATCAGCACACAATAGAACAGATTGAGCACTTGCAGGCCTGGGCCTGTTATTGAAGTAATCTTGGGTAGAAAACAAAAAAACCAAAGCGTGAGCTTTTTGTTTACCTTAAGAAATAGATTACTGTTATTCTCCAACTTAGCTGACTGGAAGTTCAGGCACAAAAGTCTTCCCTGAAAAGTGTAAAAGCTGTAAAATATCCACGTTTGTTCCTCTCTGCATTCATCCCATCTGCTCAGCCGACCTATTAGCATCACCGTTCGCTACATTTTAGCAAAAGTAAAAGACACACTGCTAATTTTTAAACCAATACCCTTTTTCTGTGACTTCTCTTTTGGGTACGTATGAATGATGAAGAAGCCAGCTCAGCTTCCAGGTCTGGAAGTGAAGGGGGAAGAAACACAAAATAAACCTTATCTTCTAGTTATGCAAAGTGACAGGCACTTCCCTGGAGGCAGTAAGGAACATCCAGTCCCAAGGGACTCTGCTTGCCCAGCCTCTGTACAAAACTGAAGTCTATTTTAGTGAAATCTGCAACTATGTTTTCTTTCTGGGAAACCTCTTGGCCATCCTTGGGAACCAAAGCTGGAGAGATAAAGACTGGGACTTGAATTATATAAAGAGACCATGGCCAGAAACAGCAATGAGGACAGAAGGAAGAATTTTTCCAAATTGGGTCACTTTCTTTTCCTCCAGGAGTGTGCTTCCTCAGCTTTCCTCAGCTGAAAGCATCAGCCTAATTCACACCAAGCAAGAACAGAGCAGAAGGCAACGATGAGAAACTGAAGCGTGGTTGCGGAGGTAGGTGTTAACACACATACCGCCACCTGCCAAACTCACATTTGTGATCTTGCCAGACTTGTGTGGCACAAAGATCCCACAGAGGAGGAGAGGACTAAAATACAGAGCAGGCTCCTTGCAGCACAAGCTTCATTCAGCTTCACAAGGAGGCTCCAGGGGGGAGATCTGGAGCTTCTTTGCCCCTCTCAGTAAAGAGGGTCAGGACATTTTCACATGGGGTGAGTTGGGAGGGCATGTTGTGTCTCTACAGCATCTCAGGGAAGAGGAGTAGTAGCCAGCTTATCCTTGTGCCTGTTGTCAAACAGATCATTGTTTTTAAACAGCTGGGCCAGACAATAGCGTCTCAAATAGCCCAGCTTAAATGCAGTTGTGACAGAAATCATAATATTTTTTAATCTCCCTTTTCTCAGCCTTCCTGGAAATTCATTTTTAATGACTGCACTTGGCTTTCGGTTCTGCTTTTCTTTTCAGTTCTGATAGCTTTCTGAATTGCGCAGCTTCCCTCTCCCACCCCTCCCTGTATAATAAAAGCTTCAGTATTTTAAATGCAAAGCTAACAGCGGACATTGCTAACAGAAGCAATGGGATAGCCTGGTTCCTCAGTTCTTGCCACCTTTTGCTGGAACTGATTAAAGATCCTACATGCTCAACAGGTAAGAACTGGGGACAGGGTCTGATCCTTCCCAAAGGCACTTAATGTAAATTCTCCCTTACCACCAAGACCCAAGCAGCACATGTGTCCTCATCACCCTCCCCACATGGTTCATCTTCAAATGTTTTGGTTTAAAGTATTAAATGACATACTGGCAATCTTTGGCATTCAATATCAGCTGCTTGCTCCCCCATGGTATCACACCTGCATGGTTATTTTCTGTTGCTGCATGATTAAACAACGGTAGGAAAAATCACTATGTTCTATCCAGAGTTCCAAAAATGGATAATTTAGTTGTTTTTCTTTCGTAAAGAACCATTTTAGCAAGTTCCTGTGCAAGTGTTAGAAAACATTTATCATTGAAGTTTCCATGCATTGAAGTAATTCCTACTTTTCATAAAAGAACTAACCCCAAAGCTCCCGCTTCTCCGCCCTGCAGCCCCTCATGACCTCCCAGTGTGGAATTCCCTTATGCATATCAATCTGGATTCTTATCATAGACACACAATGTGGCCATAACGACAGTTGCCTGCTCTAAATCTATTTTTGCAAGCCTCATTTTTGTTAGCCTCATTTTTGTTTGCATCTATGACTTCACACCTCAGAACCTTCTGTTTCATTTTAGACAACAGAATGAAAACACTGTAAAGCCGTATTTTCATTGCTCCATACATGGTTAAATTTGGCTCTTGGGTCTAACACTTCCTTTTTCTGTTACATATTTCACATCAAAGCAAGCAAAATTCATACCCTCCAATGAAATTTTCATGAACTCTGCACTGCCCGGTAATATATATTCAGCAATATTAACTACTGCAGCCAGGTACATTCAGAAAGTTTCCCTCAGCCCCAGGAAGGACAGAATGTATTTTTAGATACTCAAAGAACTTCAATTTCCAGCAAATGCTATGGTCACCTCGGAATATTACTCAGTAACCCAAACTGGAGGTCACGATCCTAGAGTAGGAGGTACATATCCATCATGCATCAACCAACTATGTCACTTGGTGCTAATGCAAGGCAATATTTGAATGAGCCCCTCAGAAACTGAACTGCTATTGCTAAACACCTAAATGACTGACTTAAAAGATTCAGTCCAAATGCCTGATTAGCAGTTGCTGTGGCTGCAAAATTAAAGACCCACCCTTACAAATCTCATTCCAAACTTGTATCACCTGAACTGACTCTTCATCAGAAATAACAGAAACCCACAATGAACCAAACAACTCATTACAAGCTCAACTCTACAAACTGATCAACATAAATTATGGTTTAATAAAAACCTCTTTTCCATCAAGTCATGAAAGACAGATAAAAGAAGCCAGGTCCAGTGAACCTTAGAAAAGAAGCAGGGCTGGTAACAGATGCTCTTCAGTCAAGGAGGCTGTCTTTGGCACTAAAACAGCCAACCCACTTAGAGACATAGTGTTTTCATATGATCTACCTCCAGGACTTAGATGTTGTCATTTTCTTTTAAAGGACCTTAGGGTGGAAGTTTTACTAGTCCTGGAGCATGGAGAACCTAGACATAATCTATGTTTACTTTTTTGTTAGCACCCAGGAGGCTTCTAGTAAGAAGCTAGTAAGAGCTTCTTGTTGTATTTCACCTACACATGGTCAGGTACAGAGTGTCTCAAACAGGAGTAGTTTTAATGGGCAAAGCTGCCAGGAAGGACAAAAAGAACAGAACTCCCCACTTTACAGACAGGAAAATAAGTTATGAAAAGATTCACTGTTGTACACAAGATCACAGTTGAAGCTTGGGGCAGAGCTCACAACTACGGACTGCAAGTCCAGAGCCTAGACTAGGATATCCACCTATAGCGCTGAATCCACAGGATGCTAAAATAGGCAAAGAGCCCAAGGAAGGTGAGAACTTTGTGAAGGTAGCTCCCCTACAAAAGGCATGACTATCTTTGATTCAGAGAAATGCATGACACACTGGGCAAGGTACAGCCATTAACAGAAGGACAGGCTTGAAACCTAAAAGGGGTAAGAGGTGATCAAATTAGGAGACAGCTTATTTGGAAAGAAAAGGCAACTCTCCCTCCTGCTGTGACGGAGAACCTGTGGAATCCATGGCTGCAGGAGGCTGTCAGCCCAGATACTACAAGTGGATAATTTCAGGAGAAATAACAACATTGAAAGCCATACTGAACAAATGTGAAGGGGAAAATCAGGGCTTGGAAAGGGAAGGAAAGAAACGCTTTTCCTGTTCTTGTACTGTGTTGTACAATTAGGCATATACACATGTTCTCCTTTCAAGCATGCAGGATGGGCTGTAGCGTGAGCTGCTGTGGGAGTGTGCGATGCAGGGAGAGAAAGATGGGCCAAATGGACGTGATCCAGAAAGGGAAATTCTGCCTTCCCCTCATCAGGAAGGTAAATGGGAAGGGAGGAAAGGTAGAAAAGAGCAGGAGGAAGGAGATAAAAACAGCAAAGGGAAGAAGAGAGGAAGGGAAAGAGATTTCGAAAGACGGAATAAAAAGCTAGGATAAGCAGAGGGAAAAGACAGAATCCTAAAGGATTTGACTAAAAAAACCACAATGTTCTTCACTTAGCAGCGACACTCCAGACTACATCTCTGTATCCAAATGACTGAAAGCAAACAGCAGGTTATACAGCAAATGCCAGTGCCTGCTGGGAAACGTTGCCTGCCCCCTTCACTACCCCAGACATGCATGAATACAGCTCTCCACTATGCCTTACCCTAGCAGGCAAGGCAGAGACTGGTGTTTGGTGCCACTAAGGTGGCCTTCTGTCAGTCAGCACTGCACCTCCTGCATCCCAGGGGCTCCAACCCTTCCATAAAAACTGGCAGCACAGTTCCCTCTGCTCCCAGCCACCCCACAATGGACAGGGACCATGGCATGAGGAGGGAGACAGCAAGGAAAAAGAATGATGACGAGTAAGCTGGTGATTTTATATGGCAGCACCCATGGGATTTGTGGGGTGGATTCAAATCTGCATACAGGCAGTAAACAAGGTAAGGAAAACCGCAAGAGATTAAAGCAGCCCAGCTACACATAAGCTAGCTGCTCGCATGGTAAAATGAAACAAGGCAGAATTCAGACCAGCTTACACCAGTTCGGAAAGGGTTCACAGGTTTATACATACAGAAAAAGCAGGGGCTGAGTTGGCCACAATTCTGTCCTGTGTTGCTTATAAAAAAGAATCCCCAAAAGCTTCATTCCTCGTGTTTTACAGAAAACCTGCTTTCAAAATCGGAAATGGAACCCACTTAACCCAAGAGATGCAGAAATGCCCTTAAACAGCACAGGAGAAGGGCTGAAGAGGAAGATCGTCTTCTGACAGAAAGCAAAGGGAGAATTAAGCTTTGCCTCATGAAAATTCAATTGCCTCATTTAGACCTTGGGAAGCCTGGTGACTTAACATCACCTGTATTTACTGAAAGCATCACAGGAGCTGAAAGTCATGGTTTGAAATAGGTCCATATGGGAAAATGCTCCCAACACCTATGAAATCCTTTTGCTACACAGGAAAATCATTACAGGACTAGCTAAAAAGAAGTGCAACCTGCTGTATCACCACTTCTTTGCAATTCTGCCTTTCCTCACAGTTTCGCCTGTGCTGAGGCCCAACTGCACTTCCATGATGGAAAAAAAACCAGGATCACATAACAAGAGGCTTGCAAGCATCTCCCAAAGCCAGCCCTTTCCTTACAGTCATTTCTGTTTGGAGACAGTATATCTCTCTATAGTTCTGCAGCTCTCTTCCTAGCCGGCTTTCATACACATGAAAAGAAATATCTGATCAAAAATATCGTGGCTTTGGAAATATTAGCAAGATTTAATTAATATATAATCATATCAACAGAAAAGAGTTAATTGAAATATTGAATAGCTACAACTTTAACAGGATTGGAGCATAATGCTTCAGACATACTAAGCAGATGATTTATCCACCATGCTATACAAATTTTAGTTAACAGTTGGGCAAAGACTTTAGAGCTATTATTTTTAGTCATAGAAGGGTATTCCCTAGGTTGCGCCAAGGCCTGTGTGCTGGGAAGCATTGTGAAAAATCAGCTTATTGTGCGTTTTCTTCTCCTATTAGAAGAAAAAGGAGGAAAATGTGTCTGACATTGTTAATTGGGATCTCGTGGTAAATGCAGCAGTATGTGCACAGAGACACCAATGAAATTTCAGTGCAAATTCACTGACCTTAGCCAATATATAGCCAGGGTAGAAAACGGCTAAATGAATTGAGTTTGGTGACATGAAGCATGTATTACATTCCCAGGTGTCATATTAATTGTGCATAGTACCAGCAGGACAGTTGTAAGACAGGTACAATAAGCTTACAATTGCTGTTGAGGTTAACTACACAGCAAAGAGAGGTTAGCAATGAAACAGGCTTGAACTACAAGACGCCATCTCTACCTTCAGTTTTTGCAGAAGCTCGCTTACAGTGATGGATTCTGCACACAGGGTTTCCTTTTGGCAGCCGTGAGCCAAAATCTCAAATGTCAATAACAAAAATAAACCAAGAAAGTTGGGAAAAAAGTTAACTCTGCCTAAAATTATCCAGATGTGGAAAATCTCCAGTCAACCAAATCAGCAACTTTGCAAAGATGCACTTACGTTAAATCACGAACTAGGCTGGCAGAGGCTGCTGTTCATCACCAGCTTGCAAGTCGAAACCGAACTGATGAACCTCAGAAGAGATCCCAGGGAGTGGGATTCATGCTACAAAATCAGCCACTCGGTACCAACCTTGTGTTTCCTGCAGTTTTCCCTAGACAATGCTTTCAATTAAATCCCTCAGGACCTTGCATTAGTCACATAGTTGCATGATGTCTCTCTCCCCTTCTGTGAAATGGGAAGAATAACACTTCCATTCCACTAGGGACATATGCAGATAATCATCTCAACAGTTGTGATTAGACACAGTGATAATAGGGGCACAAGCACTAGAGAGACCGAGGAAGACTGAGCTACTCTCTGCAAAAGGAGAAAATTGATCTAAAGTAATGTGCGTGGCTTGGTATCCAGGCAGAGAATTTCAAGCCTCTGTAATAGCAAGGATAAAAGACTTCTGCTGAAGAAAGAAATCTGTGCACGGGAGTATACTAAAGTCCAGCACTTGTCATGCCTTCCATTCAAGTTTGTCTGGATATCAACATTTACTTTGAAATTACCACTGGTGCGCGCAGGCACACAGAAAGAGAATAGAGCACTTTGGCTATGCTCATCCCTGATGCCCTTTTTTCTATATCTGCTTTCTCTTGAATTGTGGGCCCTCAATTAGTAGCAGAATGAGTGAAAGTCTTATTAAAATAAGGACTGACCTAAACTTCTAAACAAGTTAAAATCAAACCCAGAGCCTTCACCCCAGCATCTTTAGTATTAAGCAAAAAGAGTTTCAGTGGATTCATACTCATGTGATATCTGCTACTAGAATCTTTCTATATTGTGGCAAATATACAAGAGTATTCCATTATACTCATTAAATATGTTAAACTGGGGGGGAGTTCTGGGTCAAAAGATTTGGTTGCAAAGTTGCTGTATTTTATATGCCAACTCAGATCAGCCCTCCATGTTCTTGAAGGATTTTCAGGAGGTGGGAGTGGGTAGGAGGTATAAAAAGAAGAAATAAAATCACCCAAGTGTGTACAAAGTCCTGAAATGATAAGGCAGAGCCACAGGATATCAGGATTGTTCCACATTACTGAAGCTTCATCTATCCTCTTCTGCCCTGAACAGACAGGCTAAAGCAAGCAAAAGACCAGACACATCTTTGCAGCTTTTCCCAGTATGTTTACAAAAACACAGCATGACAAGGCTTTTGTCAGGGCAATCACTGCAGTGTCCAAATGCCAGCTTGTGACATGATGCTTTGCTTCCCCAGTGCGTTTTCTGTACCACTGAGGATCCTGACTCCAAAACCCTTGCTACAAACACTGGTAGGGCTGCAAGATGGTGCCCTCAAAACAACGGTATGGCCCACTGCTCAGAAGAGACTACCTGCATGTAAGGAAGGAAGGCAGCACCTCAGCTGGAGGATAATTTCATTTCAAACATTAGACAGTCAAGAAATAACAGCAGAGATTCCTGTGTAACTTAAGATGCCAAAAAGATGTAGCAGATGACTGGAGTTCGCAGAGCTCCAGTAGAGGTGCAGACACGGGAGCAAGAGGACGTTTAGAGCTTATGTGGATCCCAGCTCTCCAAGCTGGGAACACTGGGGGAAGCAGAAAACAGCACCAGAGTACAGAAGGTCCCATAAAGCTGATCCTTTTCTCCAGCAGGAAACAGTGTAACAGCATGAGAAGAGTTGCATCATTAAATACTACATAATAAATTAATAACTACTTATGCTTTACCTAATTACAAGCCTCTGTTCCATAATGTATCATCTTACTATTTATTAATAGACGGCTAGACTTTAATGGAAGTGAATGGTCAGTGCCTCCCCTGGGTTTTTGTTAAAGGCTGTTTTCATTTTTATCTGTGAAGACCATTTATAAATAAACCACCAAACCAACTACTGGGAGATGAAAAAGAAAATCTCTATTATGGATCCAAGTTTCCCTAACTGATCCCATGTGCTGTCACTGGCAACAGGAACAGAGAGAGGATCAGACTTCAGTCTTTAGCAACAAAGCTTAGGACTAAACCCATTCATTTCACAACTGCAAGCAACACTGGAGCTTCTGCCAGCACTCCCGTATTAGCCAGGTCTCTCTACCTCTGCCATGCCAGCATTAGATTAATTACTTCCAGTAATACTTTGTGCCACTGATGACGATTTCCAGAAAACAAACTGAAACAATCTTTTTCCCCAAGCAAAATACAGCAGATTGAGGAGAAAAGGAACAACAAATCCCAAGATAACACTACAGAATATCTCTATTCAGAAAATAGATGTATTCAGATCATCATAAAAAAGCATGAACCTCATTTTCTTGCCCTCAAATGCTGGAGGTCCATTAAGCCTAAGCCTAGCACAGTATTTATATTTGGCATGTTAACATGGCAAAGCCTTCCAGGAGCAGGCAGGGTAGCGATCTGGGGAGGTGAGACAGCCAACATTCCTGCTTCCTTGAATAAGATCCCAAGAAGCTGTTGTGCTCCAAGCTTTTTTTGTCCCCTCTTTTTTGTCCTATGCTTGTTCCCTCCTGCGAGGAAAGTCCTAGGAATGAGGTCCTGCAGCACCTGAAAGCAGCAGTTGCACTGGGCATTAAGATGCCTTTAAAACATTTCTCCTCAAATTACGGAGCTTCTTCCTAGTACTCTACACACAAACCACACAGGAGTTGATGGGGAAGCTGGCTTAAGACTACTGAGCACAGATGTAGGCTGGGAACAGAAGCTATAGGACTCTGTGCAAGCCAGTCTGAAAGATACTTCATCTTGCACTTCAGCACAGCTCAATGACACTGGCCACATCAGAATGCTACAGCACTGCAGCAGGGTCTGTGAATGGATCCTGGCTTTAGGACACTGAACACCAGGTTCCTCTAAACCCTCAAGATTCATACTAGTAAAGACGCCAGCCCATCAAGTGACTCCTCACAGTGTCTGCCCTGTCCTCATCTCCCCTTGTCCTGAGGAGAGGAACCTCCCTGGCCTCTGCTCTCCTGACAATAGCACCACAATGGAGAAAAGCCCTCAGGACTGAAATGTCACCGATTCCAAGGACATGATTAATTATTTAAATGGACAAAATTACATTCCACTGGTGACATTCAGCACTGTGCCTACTCTCCCCTTCCCTCCCTGCCAGCCCCCGGCAGCTCTTCCCCCTGTGGACATGTGCCAGGCAGAGATCTGTTCCTTTCACTCTGCTCTCTGCTAAATGTTTTTTATTCTCAACCACCTGCCCCAGGCCCTCTCATCAATTATTAATCAAGTGATCCATGAATATGCAAATCAACCCACGCACTCATTTTATTAAATTAAATAAAAAAGGAGAAGAGAGACATGGCATGTACAGCAGCAGAATAGATGATGGGGTGGACTGCTCCAGGGAAGCGGGGATAGGTGCTAACAGAGAGGAGAAGTAGGATGGGAGGAAACTTGCACTATATACAGCTAGCAAAAGGATTGCTTATAGAGCCATTCGCATATGTTTAGACTATGTTCCGCAGGAACACAAGGGTTGAAAGCTGAGTGCATGCACATACAGGGGGGCTTTGTCCTACAGTGGATGTACAAGTGGAGACCCCAGTTCCTTTCTAATAATCCCTGTCAACAGGGGCACTGTGGAGCAGGGCAGGCATTTATGAGACTGGGGAGGTCCAGCCGGCCACACACAAGGCATTTCCATCTGGCTCACACCATCCACCTCAGCAAAAATACAGCTGTGCTGCACCTGTGTGAGCAGATACCGGTAAGTCAAGGACACTGCCTCTATACAGTATCTTCTGGGTAGGAACCACTGCTGCCATCTGCCTGGCTCACATAGAAGAGGAATGAGGGTTTCCTTGGAAATCAAGTCTTCTCCCAGCTGCTAATTTGCTGATCCATTCTGTGCTAGGTGCTGAAATTAATACCATTCCCTCAAGCTTTCTGTTTGTGTAGCATCCTGCCTCACCTCCCCCCCTCCTGACACACTCTCTACACTTCTACACACTAGCTCAGTCTTCTGGATCTCTTCAAGTCAACACCTTTCCGTGGTGGAAAGGGTATGAGCCATGACACTGTCATTTCCATCAACTGCAAGGTTGTCCAAGTGCTGATGCCAGATCCAAACAAGCAAAAGTCAAATCAGACCCTTCCCTTTCAAGACAGGGGATGGATGCTGCCAGCCCCATGCTAAGACCCTTTTACTTACAGGTTTTTCAGGAAAAGTCACTCAAGGAGAGGGAAAGATAACCATCAGGTCTGCTTTCCCAGCCACTGGTGGTGTGGCAAGCAGAGCTGAATAGCTTTGGGACAACACTGCTTCCTAGTTCCTAACACTTGCACACAAGCATCCCTCCTTATAGTTGTTTCACCCCACACAAACACAACACTCCCCTTCCATCTAAATAGTCTGACTTTCTTCCATTCTGCCAGCTTCATTAAGCTCTCTGTTACTGATTGACTAATGTCAGGTATTGACTTTCATAAAGCCTTGTGGGGGTTCAGTGCTGGAACGCATAAGGGGATCCCCTTCTTACGCTGCAAAAAGCTAGAGCATGGGCAACGGCTGAACATAGGCTTTCTTCCTCAACAGAAAGAGGCTGTTACAGGCCTGAGATCAGTTGGTTATTCGTACTTGTCCTAAGCCTTTCTCCTGATGTTGATGTTGGGGGGACATGCCTCTCCTGGTTCAGGAAATCATCAAGAAAGCACTGATGACACAGGAAATACCATTCTTTCAAGGCAGCCACCTTGTGACTCTTGAGCCATAGTCTCATGCTGAGACCATCACACCAAGCTCCCCTGCAAAGGCTGCGCCACAGCTGGAATATGGGCCAGACCATGGCTGCAGGAAAAGCCAAACAGATGCTGGAGCTGGCAGCTGACCCAGCTTTGGGGTCTACTACAGCAGGGCTTCAGAGATGCTGTGGTCACTGGATCAGGAGACTCTCATGGAGTTCCCTCTCCCCACAGGGCTATGAGGTTTGGGAGATGAGTTTTCTACTTCTTGATCATATGATTATCTTGAGATGTGACTTGCAAAATCAGGAGTCTGTTACCTCCAGTACAGCTTGCAGCCGCACACACACTATGCCACTGCTGAACAGAGGCCAGAGGGAAAGGAAATGCATCAGCAGCTGCAGATTATGTGCTCACATGAATCCTTGGCCACTGCTGTGCTTATGGGGGTACTGGAGGTGGATGGGAGGTTCATCCACTGATTCAAGACTGTTGGTTCATACTGAGGAGCAATTCTGGTTATACCCTCCTTCTCCATAAAACAGATAACAACCCTGCTGGCAAAAATTCAGGACTTAGAAAGGGCTATGGACAAGGCTTAACTGTACTCGTTTCTCAATTATACATGTACTACACAGATGAGAAGAGATGCCGCCAGAGTCAAGATATCGAAACTGATGCAAATGGTGTACCCCTATCACAGAGGTAGGGACCAGAGTTGCTCTATAGCTACTGGCTGGTGTTTGTATCCCCTGGTTTTAGACACATATCCATCAAGATCTATCCTGTACTCCAAGTTCTGGGGTACAATCCCTATGGATGACACCAGTATTTCATAGTGCCTGCACCTGAATGGAAATGCACAGGAACTGAGGTGGGGGGACTAAGTTCAAACGTGCCCCACACTCTCTGCAGATGCAGCTGCAACCGCCCCTAAAAGCACTTGGCCCTGAGATGCCAACATGCCAAGTGGGAACGATACCCTGTGCTAGAGACATGTGCCCAGCATGCACCGATGGGGCTCAGCACCAAAGGGTGTCTTAGAGAGCTCAGCTCCTTTATTCCTTCAGGGTACCTTACATGCCACCTCCATGTGCTCCTCTGATGCATTAAGAAGCAGGAGCATTCTTGCACCCTGAACTTCTGAATGGGAGGGGAAAAGAGAAAAAAGAAGGAAAAATAAACTCATTCCTCTAATGTCACCAGCTAAATGTTAATTTGGAATGAGACTTTTTTGTTGTTTTCTAAATTGCTCTTAACTGTGTGCCAGCATACAGGTAAATTGTTCTTGGCTGAGAAAAAGGCCTGTCTCTCTTCACAGAGATTAACATAGAGGATGGTGAATGGAGCAGCAAACAAGAAAACCATGCTCCTTTTACAAATCACTCAATAGATTCCTGACTTCTTTTCTATGTATTTTTCAGCTGTAAATGAGTTTCTACTGCTCTCTCTAGCTGAAGGCCTTGCTTGCTATTGTTACTCCCCATTTTCTTTTTAAACAAGGTGGGGGAAGGAAGGAAAGAAGAAGTAATTTGCTGCCATGGTGACTCCAAATGAAATGAAACTGTTGTTGTTCCCCCTCCTGCCTTTCCAAAAGCTTCCCCCAACTGCGTTCCCAAAGGACTCTGTTCGTATAGTATAGGAATGCCTACGTTGGTGTCTCCCTGGACTAAAGGCAGCCTGGCTCCTCAAATGACAGACTGACTTTTTGCACTGTAGGAAAGGATTAAAGATGCTTTGCTTGATTCTCTGACTAGAAGTGCTTGAAGCAGCCTACAAGAAGGTCCAATCAGCCCCTCTAAAACATTCAGTGTGGACGTAGTGCCAGAAATGTAACCAGGGAGAATGAGACTGTACATCGCTACACTTCTGTCCATCACTACACTTCTGTCCATCTGCAGTTAATACTGTCACCAAAGGTCAGAGGACGCATATATGATCCAGATACTGCCACATTTTTCTCCTGTGAAGCAATGCCAAGAAACAGCTTTGACTACAGCTAAGACAACAAATCCTGCTTCTTTCCCCAGATAGAAGTCACAAGCTACCAGTGTCCATCTCTCACATGGGGTAACTATTTCCATAAACCCATTCCATATACCCCTCTCACTGAACAAGCTTGTTCCAGAAGTCTGCATCCTAGTTCTGGGTTTCAGCACTGAGTAGGGGTACCCGTTCACTCCTAATCAGGTTGTTCCCTTGCTATCTAACAAGACTATTGCATTTTTCCCAACTCTTTCCCTTACATAAAAACCATGGGAAGGACTATTAAAAAAAAAGAAGGGAAAAAGTTTTAGCCCTTATTTGCATCAATCTTAATGATCTCTTTTCAGAAAGAAGAAAAGGAAAGTTTATCAACTCCATCAGCTATTGCTCCTCCACCCTCATAAAGCATCTTTCTCCCTTTTCTACTTGAATATCTTACTCAAGTACTCAGCATACATTCTCCATGCTCCCTTTTTTCCCAGCCTTCTGAGTATTTCCACATTAGGGTGCCAGGAGAAGTCTAAAGTGAAATACTGTACAAACAAAGCCCTTATGCACCAATTTAGAATCAGAATGGCTTCCCCTTAGCTCAGAAATTGCTAGTAAGATCTTGTGCAGGTAGAGAATTTACACTAGGCATTTAGAACATTATTCCCCATGTTTTAAGGAGTGGGAACATGGCTCCCTTCTGGAATTAACACAACCTACCATGTCCTCTTAAATATAAAAAGGCTTCACCTGCAGTGGAGGGTAATCTACTGATACAATTAATCATCTATGTGATAGATGAAAATATCTATTTGTTTAATTCATGGATCTTGAGTGAATATGAGGAATGTGAGACTTATGTCTGTCTTCTTGCATTAAAAGTTCAATTTACTGCCTCTGTAGAGAAATAGCACTTGTTTCTCTCTCCCTTGCCAAGATTCTTCCAGCTTGTTACAGAAAAGGTGCACACAGTCCCTTATGGAGACTGGTAGTCAGCAGTGTCTTGAAAGCATAGATGCCCACCTTGAAGAAACATTGGAAGAGCTTAATCGCTAGAAAGCACATCAAGAACTGCTGAAAACAAACACTGCTTTCAAGTGCAAGGATCGAAATGAGGGGTATCAATAAGAACTAGCTCCAGAAACCCCAGCCTCTCCCCAGCCTTTAGTTGTTGGCCTGGGTTTTTTTCCCGCTTATATGAAGTATCGCTGATGCACTGTATAACAAAGGACTGCATTTTAGAATAACTCATCCTGTCACTTGCACATATAAATTCCCAACAACTCAAAAGAAGGCATTTCTGACTGATGCATGCTCAAACTAGAGTAGGTATCCCAGCAGAAAGCATGACGCTGGGAAACCTTTATGGTCCAGGATGAGGTGCTCCTGCCCATGGCGGGGGAGTTGGAACTGGATAATCTTAATGTCCTTTTCAACCCAAATCATTCTGTAATTCTATGTGTAGACACCTCATTATTGCACTGTAGCAACCCACATTTCTCCCACAAGCAAGCTAAAAAAGGTGGAAAGAATTAATTCAGGAAAACTTGTCACAGATTTAAAATTCAGCTAACAGGATGGGAAAAGAGGCTCATTAAGATCAACACCATCTGAGGCACTCAAGGCAGATAAGGGAATTCCCTGCTGGAAGGATCTTTGTACTGGATGGGAATGGTCTGTTGGAATGGGTCCTGAGGACATGCTCTTAAACCAGGAGCAGAGCTTCTGGTTTTCTGTGATACCTATCTTTCACTTCATACCAGTGCACCAGGGATCTCTGCTGGAATCTCAGTATGTCTCTGGAATAGACTCCAGAGTCAATAACCCTTCAAAGTAATCTAAGAATAAATCCTAGGCGCTGGATATACTCACACATCTGTTTTCTATCTTTACTTTCTAGGACATGGAGAACCTGAATTGGATTTTCATGTGCATGGAATGGGTGCTACGCAAAAACCTTTCCAAGAAAAGATTTGGTTTAGTCACAACTTTCTGAAAGATTTTTTTTCCCTTTTTATTTTCACTTCTTTCAATCCTGAAAGTAATTAACTTTCAATGGCAGCTAATTATAAGCAAAGAGAAATCAAAGGCTTGTGGCTGTCTGTTTGGTGCAAGCTTGGCAAAGTGGTTTTTAATTGGTAACCCTCTTTGCCGTGTGCATTTCAATCTATTTTGCACTGTATTTATCGTTCCAGATTCATATTATATCCATGACCTTTCATCTAATGACAGAAGCTCATGCAGAGAAAAAAATTATTATTTTAACAAACAGACATTAGAGCTATGAAAGAGGGAGAGAGGAAAAAGCAGGCAAGAGGAGAAAGCAGGAATGGCGGGAGACAAGAATAAAGCGCATGCTAAATACTAGATGCTGATCTTTCCCCTCCTTTTCCTCTGGTACATGACCTTGCAGGAGTCTCCTAACCCACAGCTATTGCTACAGCATCCCTTGACTGATGCCAGATACTAATGAGTAGCAGTTACTGAAGGCCTTTCAAAACCGAACATTCCCATGGTCACTCACTAGGAAGAGACACTCAAGAGGTGCATCCTGAGCACAGCTCTTTTGTGCAGCCAGTGGCATGTTACAACCTGTGGGCCCAGTCTTTTGTGATTATGCAGTTTGCCATGACTGCAGGTCAGAGTTTAGTACATGCCCCAAGGAAAGCTCATGTTACAGTTTAGAAACATGAAGCTGAGAATCATTGCAGACAGTGCGCAACATGAAATGCAGGGCATGAGCTGGGAAAAGGGATCCTAATTCCATGTATATAATGGTGTTATTCCAAGTACATTGCAAGTTCACCTTACTGTGCTTCAACTGAGTGGAAGACCTAAAAATACATCAAAAAAAACTCCTATTTATTCCTCGCTCTTTGGCCAAAGCATCATCCCCAGGCTGAACCTTCAGCCACACTCCTTGACACTGCCTATGTTTTCTTAGCAAGACCTTACCACCGTATGTAGCTGCCAAGAAAATCTGCGGCCTCAAGCAGCAGTGAAATGGCTTGGAGACCCCAGGCCCCTGTGACGGTGGAACATCTCTATGCAACACAGGAGCAGTGTTTCTTTCAGTGCTGGGGTGGTTGGTGAGTTGCATGTGATCCAATCTGAACTGGCACTTCAAGCTGTTAAAAGAGTGGTTCTTGCCAACAAGCCCACCTGGCTCCTGCAAGAAACAGCTTAGCAGGCACTAGCTTTTTGGCAACAGACTCTGTAGATTAATCGCAGTAGATTATATGATACACTGAGCACCAACTGCCTAATCTACGCTTACCAGCAGCAGGGATGGACCAGCGGTGAAGGGTCAGGGATATCCAGCAGCTCTTCCCAGAAATACTCATCATATCTGGAATAGCTAATAGCACATCCTTACCTCCACCCCCTTAACTATATTATTCGGCATACATCCCAGTCCCTCCATAGGGAGAACTTTCAGGGGTAATTTATCCAGCACAGCAGCGTTTTGCTTGCTACCTAACACCATGCTATTCCTGCTCAAGACTCTTTTTTCTTTGTGAGCCCCTCTGCTGAAATTCATCTTTCTGCTTGTGAAGTCACTCCTCTATAGGTTCACACTAATTCTATAGAAAAGAGCACAAAAAGCAAAGCAGAATGGAAGGATACCAGAGCTACATTTGAATGCTGGCGTTATGTGTCAGCCCAAAAAGGAATTACAGACTGTAAAACAAAAGTGAGTAAAATTGTCTGTAAATAAGAATATAACCAAAGGTATTACAGGAGCCATTTGCTGATCCTGATGGTCAGGAAATAATTGCCTTGAGCCTTGGAATAGAATAGACTTTGCGGAACTCAATGATATTTTCAGCAGTGCAATAGTGCCTAAGGCACACAAAATTCACTGGAACTCACACTCTACCTCAGGCCTTGCACAATACCTGTCTAGAAAATTTCAAAGGTACAAAACAGACCAGAGCACCAATGCAAAAGATTCACGAGCTCTTTAAAGGCACAGCAAGGTACCACATCTTGTGTATTTTCGGAATCCATCTTCATACCAGATGCCAACATATAGTCATAAAGTGACTTGTCAGGCTCTGGACAGGCTTCTACAGAACCCCCCAAACAAAACTGACCGCTGAAAGGCTGACTGGGAGCTGCTTTATGGGGGAGATCGCCCCAAGCACAAATAGCCCTTTGGCACAGCACTTGCACCAACTTGAAATCCCTAAAATCCTAAACAGGTAATTTAGAAGCCAAAGAGGAAAAAAAAAGGTATTTGCAGAGCAATCACTTACAACACTACATCCACTCCCAGTGCCTCTTTGTGATTCATTAATAAAGGAAACTCACAGACTAACAGCTGTGGTCAAGAAACATTGCAGCAAAGTCCATCTGAACACCGGCACTAAATATGCCATCAGATGTCACTGCGCAGATTTGAAAGCCCTTATATTGCTAGGTTGACATCCATCTGGCCACTTTAGCACTGTTGTAGCAGCACAGGGTTGCAGTTTTTATAGCCTTGTTCTGCCATGTACACGTGATAGATTAGGCTGAGGTGAGGATTTGCTCAGCTGCTTCATAGCTGCCCAATATCTTGTCAAGACAGTGTTGCATCAGCTCTAATGAGACCTTTCCCTCTGCTCCCTGTGCAAACACACAGGAAGACAGGAAAAAAAAGGTAGCAAGAGATGAAGGGGTATATGATTACAGACTATAAACTCATCAGATGGGTAAGCACCAGGGAGGAAAAAGAGCTCTTTAAACTAAGAGATCACACTGACATAAAAACATATGGATGTTAACTGGCCATGAATACACTTAGACTGGGAATAAAAGAGGCTTTTAAGTCTCCAGATAAGTGAGATTAGACAGGGACTTCCAACTTCAGTATTAGGGGAAGCCACCCCAATACTGCTGCATATTTATGAAGGGAATATTACACAAGAATAAGAACTGGATCGGAAATCCAGAGGTTTCCACATGCCCTGCGTTGCACTAAGAACCATCCCACAACATTTTGCTATGTGGCAAAGTCACCCTACACCAGTTGCCCGGGAGGTTTTTCCCTTGATCAGTGGACTATGTACAAGTACTAACAAACCACAGTACCCTGAACATCAGAGCAACCAAAACTGTCTTTTAAAGTCTGTTCAACAGGTCCAGAATTAACAAGTTTCTAAATGCATAGAGCATATTTTCAAAAGTAGCTTTCAAAAAACAAGTCCCATTTTCAAAAAAGAGCTCAAATCCCCAAGTCCTTTGATTGTCAGGAAGACAAGCTCCTGAGCAGCTGAAGTGCTTTTACAGAGTTTTGTCCCTAGTCTTTAGTGTCATTTTAGGCCCTTTGATTTACTCTCCCTTTGCTGTCACACAACAGTTTTGTCCTATACCATATTGAAAACTGTGTCTCTAACCTTTTGATTCTAATGGAGTTTGAAATACTAGGATAGATGACAAACTTTGCTTGGTTGTGTTTACTCCTTTCTGTATGCATGAGTATCATGGATCATAAGGAAAATGCAGAAAGATAAATTTAAAAAGAAAGATTTGCTGTTGACTTCAGCACCAGACCGAACCCAGACTACGAACTGCACACTTTATGAAAGACACGAACCCACAACATGTTTTTATTCAGGATATGGGTAACTCAAGTGCCCACCTGCTCTCTTCAACACTACATTAAGTGCCCACCCAAGAGATGGGGTTTATTTTATTTTAATAAGGCTTTTAAGAATTTATTACAAAGCCCTCAGACCACACTTGGATTAGACATCTTGCTATTGCCACCATGCCAGGTAACAACTCTTTCCTGCTAAGTTAGTTAGGGACTGGAATATCTGATCAGAAACTAGACACCTCAGTTGATGCAAGTGAAATTGCTGGTGAGGGACAAAGTCTCCAGTAGAATAACTGACTATGAAAAGTAATCTCTTAATTCTACAAATGTTATTTACTTATTTAATCTGAGTACATCACAAGTATTTCAGACATATTCCATTTGTACATTTTGTCCCAGACAATGAGGCAATCTTTGAGGTTTATTTGTAAGATGCAGAATTTTACTCAAAAAAATAGCAAGTAATTCTGAAAGTGCTCTACACTGTTTTTTTTTAGCCTGAACAAGGTTCAAGATACAGAACAAAAGTTTCTTCTAAAGAAACAGCCTGCTTACCCCTCTCAGACCACACGTCAACATCAGCTGAGACACATGTGCCCTGCCTTCCATCACCCATTTGAGGTCAATAGGTTGATCTGAGAGTGATGAATGTTTGCAGTCCAGTCCAGACTGCATTACAGTCTTGCCTTTTTACTATGACTTACCAGACCTTCAGCAGAACTCAGTTGTCACAGTAAAGGACAGGACAGCTGCCATATGGAACACACTGAGTTTCTGATGAACACACAAACTCCTCTAGAAACCCAACAACTCTGCTAATTTCCTTTCCCATATGAACATACCATCTTCCTTTCCACCCAACAACAGTTTCTTAGTGTTTTGCAACCTATAGATTCCATCACAACTATAACAATATATAACATGCCAGAATCTTATTAATACTAACACTCCACCCCCAATTAATATCCCCTCCTTCAACTCCAGAACACACATTGCCTGCTGCCTTCTCTGGTAGTCATGAAATCAGTAGGCGATGTAATTTGGATTGCAATATGCTCCAATACTTGGGCATAACTTGGTGGCTGCTAATTAGTTACAGTGAGATACTGGCGTTCACAACTACTTTCAACAGCATCAAGATGCTTAACAGTGGCTAGGGCTCAGAACAAGCTGTACATCTCTAAACACCTCTTTTCCCCCGTCCCAACCTTACCACAGGCACGCACATGATGATGGCATTTGTTGCCAATCTAAGCTACATAGTGATGTCATTGTAAAAAGAATTCAAATTCAGTAACTTACCATTACTTTCAAGACAATCAGGAGAGGATTAGGAAGTATGAAGACTTACCTATGAAGGAAAAATAAAGAAGCAAAATTAGGAAATGAACAAAGGCAAGAACAGAATGTCTTCAGCAATTTCAGTTCAAAAACATGCCAGAAGTCTTGACAGAATACCAAGAAAAGAAAATCCAGTTCCTTGCAGTGACAACCATCTGAATCAGAAAGGGCCAACTTACCAGGTGAAACTAAGATAAAGGGTTATTTTAATCACATTTAAATGTAGGCTCAAAACAAAAGTATAATTTCCTGCCCCAAGAAACCTACATTCTCAGTTAAGATGAGCACGTCAGAAGATGATCACCTGGGGAGCAGGAAAATAATACCACTCTCATATTTGGCTATGAGAGCATCAGACAAATCTTAAGGATTATGTGAAATGCTTGTGCTAGCTGTCATAAGGGAGCAATTAAAAAATAAATACAATAAATTAGTTCTGAATTGGCTCTAAAATGTGAAGGGGGCTTATTTCCCAGGGTTATTTTGCATGCAGAAAAAAATAGTAGGAGTTTTGCAAGATCCTTTTCTTCATCATTGTTAACCACACACCTCTTTGGGGTACACAGGAACCACTATTATAGGCCAAGGATCCACAGTGTTAGGTCAATGTATGAACAGAAAACCAGAAACTGCTTTGTTCAAAGGAGCTTCAAGAGGTTTCCATTAGATTTTTCATGAGTTTTCATCAGAAAATGGTGAGAACTTGTTGTGAAACTACAGGCATCACCAAATGCAGCTGAAAATTCCCTTCTCATTGGGGTCCTCACTCAGGCCTTCTCCTGTTCTGCCACTGCAACCCACCTTTCAATTTTTATGCAGTGAATTAGACTCTCTTCCCTTCCTCCTATTCAGGGAACTGCCACCGCTCTCCTTCAGACAACTGAGCCTTTACATGCTGCAAAGGGCTATGCTGAGAGTGAGTATCAGCTGCTCTACAGAAAGCCTACAAACACCAACACTGCTCTATAAGGTTGAATATTTTGTGCATTATCATTGCTTCACTGATATTTCTGGGCAGAATATGGAAAATAAAAAACTAATATCATAGAGTACAATGAAGTACTCTTAGAATAAATTTATTTCTTTTGCTTCCAAAATCCACTGGTGCCTATAGCCCAGAGCAGAAAAGAGCAACAGATTACAGTGAAGAGATTATTCAAAAAGGGAACATCAACTTTGTTGGACATAGACCCGCATCAGCGAGCTTTGGTTCTGCTTATGCATAACTCTCACTCAGATTAGAGACATCAGAGCAGGCTTGTCAACATGAAGACTTCTGGCTACACAAGACTCCATTCATTTGCACTGCAACACATTGCACCAGCTCAGCTGTTTTGCCTATTTGCAGTTCAATTTATGCAGATGTGAACATCACTAGTGGGGTCAACAGCGTAGCTGTTCCCAGATAATATTCACCTAGGATTTTTACAGTCTTTATTGTTTCACCATTAGTCATCAACAAATTCATTTTACAGCATGCCCGCCATGCAGCCAGCACCTCCCACCTCAACAGAATGAAACTCATTGAACGGAAGGAAAAAACAAGTGTCTCAGAAGGAGCAAGATCAGGTGGCTCATTTCAAAAAGCCAGGCTTAGGATGAGGGGTTTTTTTCCCCAGTAAATTTTATGCAAGGTTGAAGAAAATCATATGCAAAGAGAGAAAAGACGAAGATTGTTATTCACAGAGATGTAAAAGGAGGCAAAACTAAAATATTTGTGAACATCCTGAGCCCAGTCATATCTCAATGTACACATTCTCTTCAGAAATGGCACTGCAGATCTTCTGAACAGTCTTTAGTGCTCAATGCATATCAGAGTCATTGAATACTAATCAATAAATATTCATAGACAACTAATGAACAGGCTAAATAATGAAGCTTCTTGTAGTGAGCTTAGACTTACTGATATAGGCACCGGTATAGCGTCATATGGCATCAATGATCCATCAAATAGCATAGGAAATGAGGATCAGATATTCAGAAAAAGACATTCTCAAAGAAACCAGAGGCCAGAATTCAGTCACACAAACTACTTAGAATAATGAACAAATTAGTATAAAAATCAGTCTGCTCCCAGACAACTTACTGAGCAGAAGGATGAATATACATTTTGACAATGCCCTGCTGCCTGTGGACAGTTCAACTCTTCTAGACAGAGTTGACTGACAGTAACTGGGAGAAGCCGATAGGAAAAAAGAGGGAGAATGATGAGCAGTGGAGAACAAAATATGAGTGGTTAAACACACGATCCTCCCCTTGTAGGAAAAGGAAATGAGGGGAACAAAACCTTCTTCTGCTTACACTGCTAGAGACCCTACCCACTTCTGTCAGGTTGCAGCAGATTTAGCCCCCACTGTGCAAAGCCTTAGAGCACAACTACCTAAGAAGAGCAACACCAGGTATAATGAACAAGCCCAATGCACAACTTTCGTGACTTTCTCCTCCTGATCACCAGAAGACACCCAACCGTCTTCCCCCCTTCTCACTCTTGCTAAAACTCTTCTGCCTTTCCGACTGCTTCACCTGTCAGTCACTCAAGACACTTGGTCTAGTTTCTGTCTTAAAGCAGCTCAACAATAGGGAAATTGAAGAGCAGCTTAGCCAGCTCTGCAAGGGAGATTACTTAAAAGGTTAATTACTGAATGAAACAGGAATAGGAAATGGAGGGAGCAATGAGAAAGGGGACAGAGGAGGAAGGGAAGGAGCAAATGACTTTCAGCTGCTAAATCTGGCTTTCCAAATCCCTCAAGTCCTTTACAATTTAGGCTGAACAAGGAAGGGACAGGAGGGGGATGGGCCGTGTTGTTCAATTGCATGTTTGATAAAACCTCAATCATGTTCCTCTCCTAATCCTGTGTCATTAGGAGCAAAATGGTACATTGGGAGGCCATTTAGATATGAACGCCTGCAACCTCACCATCCGACCTGCTGACTTCTTTCTTCCCTCTGCTCTCTCTTTTTGTTACTGGAGCCAATTATATTTAGAGATGTGATTTTTTTTTGGCTAGGCACTTGGCCTTCAGCACCAGGGGTCCCAAAATGGCCTGGTTGGTGGCCTTTCTGGCCATTATTACGATTTTTTTGGTGTAAAGGTCATTATTACTATAATAAATGGGAATGAATCCGTCTATTCAGACCTTTTTAGAAAGAAAAACAAAACTCAAAAACAAAACAGAAACATTTTCTATGGTGCCTCCAATTCCCATTCTCACTGGAGCAGGAGGAGTCTGGCTGCTGACTTCAATGGGAAAGGAGGATTTGAACCCAACTGGAGAATTTTACAATACTAAAACAAAAGCTTCAGAAAGCAACCAAGTTCAAATGTAAAGCTAGTATCTCTTTGCTTAGGAAGCAAAACTAAAAGGAGCAATTATCTGTATAATCCTCCCATCATCCTTAGCCTTATAACAGACCCAGGCCTGGCCCTGAGCACAATTTACACATGACAGAAAACCTTGAGTCAAGAACATGCAATGCCAAATGGAAAAGCCAAGCATGCAGACCAGGATGCAACAGCACTGCCACTTTTTCACCTTCTCAGTACTTCTGAGTACCCCAAATCTGTGCCTTTGTCAGTAGTTCATCAGAGGTGGCTGCATTTCAATGACATGAAACAATCCATACATCATTTATATTGCTTGTTGTGCTTTCTCTGTTAAGAGATCAATATCAGAATCTCCTCTCATTATACTATAATGCACGGTGTGTGCAGTCACTATCTTAAAGTTCCTTGCCAGTACATGACAATAAACCCTGCTTTTGTCCTCTAGACACTGTTGTATAAGGGCATTATGAGAGTTCAAGGGCAATCAAGCTAGTATTTCATTTAGAGATGAAAAGTGAAGCAGGTCAATAAACTCTTTCTCAGCTCTTCCCCAGCACTAGCTTTGCAGCCTGGTTTTCATACCATTGGGGGAAAAAATAATAAACAGAGCATGTTTGGAGCCTCCACAACTTTCTAGAGATGCATAATGTTCTACAGGCTCCTGAAATGAAAAACGTATCTTACCGCTTATTAAAATTTAGGCAAATCATGAGGTGAAGGAGGTAATGAATAACCTTGAGGGAGAGACACTTGGCAAGACTATGTTCCAAAGCATCATGGGCAAAAGAATCTTAACTTTGGGAATTTCACTTAATTTGATTTATTGCCAATTAACATAAACTTTTATTTACTGATTCAGGCATTGGAAAGCAGAGATGACAAACAATTAAACAAACACTTAAGCAATCCTTTTTTCTTCCCAGTTCCCCAGACTCCACTACAATCCAACACATCTTCCTCCACAAATGCCAGCCAGTCTCTCCGTCCCTTGCCTTGGACACACTCCTTGTAAGCCCCTGGGGGTGAGATGACAGCTCAGGAGACTGGGCTGGTACATCATGTTTTCTTGCTGCTGCTTATTATTTCTTACCATTTTCTCTTTTCCTTCCTTCCTTTTTGCTTGCTTCCTCTTTTCCAGTCCAGGTCCCCCACAGGCTGCAGTCTCTTTTGGTATCCCTGCTCCAGTGTGGGTCATGCATGGGCTGCAGCATCTCCCCTGCCAAAGCACCTCCCAAGTATAATGCGACTCCCTCCAAGAATCATCTTCAGCCTTAGTCCTGTCCTAGACTGCCCCTTCCATGTGCTGTCTCCTATATCTGCTTGTGTCCCCTCTCATTCACCCTCAAATCTCCTCCCATGCCTACTTTGTTTTACAGTCTTATCTTCCCACATGTCCTCCACAGAGAAGCTGGGACACCTCTGACTGGCCACCTTCCACTGGAGGATAAACCTCCATCACGGATTATGATGGAGTTGGCTGGAAGCTTGCCCTCCAGCTACCCAGGCTGTTGCAGTCTACCTGCACAGCGTTATCCACCTTTATGATGGTCACTCCGGCACTATGCATCAGCACAAAATGCAATTTTAGGAGAGCAAAACCAAAGAGGTATGCTGCACTAGGAGAGACTAGATTTTTTCCACACCACCTTCCAACCAATGTTCTCCACTCACTGTAGCCATTTCATGCTAATGCAGTAGAAAGATCTTTTCAGAGATTTGGGCGATGCTCAGTCTTCCTCATTATTTATCTTTCCTCCTTACCAAATATTCAGGCTTCAAGTAAAGTAGTACATGGCCATATACTCCAGCACAGCTTCCCTAAATAAAAGTCCACCTCCCCAAACTTAAGCTCTTCTAATTGCATTGTCCGTGAGAGACTGCTTATCAAACCCAGTGCAATTCAGATGCACCCTCAGACGTCCACTGCTTCAGAAACACATCCCTTCCTAATAATATAGCTGGCTACATTGTCTTATTTGACGTTAAAAACTTGAGATGATTGATGGTAGTTTAAATTCTGAATAGACAAAAATTATAGAGCAGCTTTATAATCTTTTGCATTAGTGCCCTGGGGGAATGGCTGAAGTCTTTATCACATTCAAAGGACAGCATGACTGATGCTAAACCTCTACCCTCCCAGCCAGATCAGCCTTCCATGAAGGTCTCAGGCAGCCTGGTCAGGAGTCTACCTACAAGAGTGGCTCTGAGGCGTTTGATCATTAGGCACCATGCTTTTCATCTTGCCTAACTACCTCTTTACAGTTTTTCTAACTTCTTTGCAACTAAGTCAGGATCAAAGAAACTGGAAAAAGGAAGGATGATGAAGGGAAATGAACAGAGAAAAACTTTCCTTTACCTTAGGTATAAACAGCTATCCTGCTGAGAAGTAACACAGTGATTGCTTCTTGGACACACCAATATTACAGAACAGCTGAGAAGCTATATCCTAACAGGTATAGAAGAGTAGTTCAAGAACCTGCCCCAACAGAAAGAGCAAATATACTGGCAGCCTTAAAGGGTAGGTTCAGGGAAGAATGGGCTCTTATAATGTCTCTGGAAAGAGCAACATTCATCACTTTGAGAATCATAGTGCTTATTTCAATATCAAAATGAAGAAAGCAGGAACTTGCACTCCTCTGTCCCAAATCTCTCTTCCTAGTTGGAAAAAGCAGTCCAGGTAAGAGCTCTTTTTATAAAAAGAGAGGAAAAAAAGGGCAGAATAAAAGAATACTCTCATCATGAGAAACAGAAGTGACAATGAAGCCTCAAAACCTCTCAAGCAGCTCATATCACTTCAATAAAAGCACAGACAACCATATGGAGTCCACAGGAGTGTAGGATACAGGAACAGAGACGTGGACACCAACTTGGAAACCTCCTTAAATTTTTTGCTAAAGAAGAGTCTCCCCTGCTGTTCTTTCCCCTCAAGTCATGGTCATTTACCAGAAACCACCCATTTGTCTCAGCCCTCAAGCCCCCCAGATCTTAATGGCTATAACCATCTCTACAGAAGGCAATTCTCCTTTTACACACAACAGTTAGTGAGGAAAGAAACCTACATGGGAAGAAGATGTATGTAAAACAATGTTTGCTTCTATTGCCACCCTTCAATGAGTATCAGGGTTGTATCGACTCGTTTTCTTGTCCTCTGCTGCTTGTGTATCAAGCTTGCTTTTATTAATTCACACAATCTCTTTAAGCTGGGTTTCTATCAACAAAACTAGAGGAAACAATTGCTCTAGTCTTTTATGAACACTGCAAGCCTCCTTCTTGGGGCCAAGCCCATCCCAGGACCGGGGTATCAAGAAAACTGCATCATAAATGCTAGCCTTTATGCTAAGCTCACTAAAGGAGCTAGCAATTCAGGCAGAACAGCAATTTGGTAAAGTGATGTTGAAAAGAAAACACAGGAATCAATTCTGTATGAGACCTGCTGGACTCCGGTACAACCACCCACAGCTTCTCCGGCTCAGAGCAGCAGTAGCTGATGGCATCAGGTGAGGTCAGTACACATGGTCCTTGTTCCTCACAGCCTGGATAATGATGTCACAAGCAGGACTTCTTTGCTAGCCTGTAGGCAGTGTTCAGCTGGGGAAGAGTAAGCCATGGCTTCATCACTGCAGGCTGCATGAAGTAACGTTCTGAAAGCAGCAACACCAACAGCAGAGCAATACAAAATATACCACCTGCCTACACAGTTTTCAGCAAGCTTGACAGGGAGAGGAACATTTTTCCTCCTACATCCAGAGGAAAATATCATCTCCTTTTCTGTCTTTATCCATCTTTTGTGTCTTGCCTTTTAATTAGCCTGTAAATGTTTTGGAAGAGAGAACCGCCATTCTGATGTGTCTTGGTTAACGGCAAGGCCACCTTAATGTTGCTGAGATAAGAGCCATCATCAGCCAGCTGCAGTTCAGCAGTTCTGAGGTTACTTGCTTTGCTGGACTGCAGCTCCCTTGTCTTTGCAGGTAGGCTGTGTGTTTTCCACATGTGCTGGGACTCAAAGTGTGGCTCTACACACCACAATATCATTCCCTACCTCAACTGGCAGCTCCCCTACCCCAGCGCATACCTCTCCCCTTCTCCCCTCTATCTCACTCCCGATAAGTTGCATGCTTGTGATTAAGACCCTTTTAATAAATGACTCCTATTAAACTGGATTCCTCTGTCACTGGGAGAGACATAAAATTAAAAACTGTCTGTCTTTAATCATGCCAGGCTTCATCTCCGTCTCTCAGGCTCCATTTATCAATAATTAATATAAGGAAGACTGAAATCCATTTCAATTTCAAAGACCCAAATGTTACATTTTTTAATAAAAAGGAAAGAAAAGAAAGAAAGAAATCACCATCACTCCCAGAAACAGACAGCCAGACTCACACAGAGGAGAAGAGAATCGGGTACTGCTGCAGCAGCCTCCAGAAAGGGAGAGGGGCTTAGATATGACAAGCACCTCTCCTCCTGGCTTTGTAACTGGAGCTTTTTCCTCTTTAATTCTCCCACATTGAGGAAGAGTCCCAGTGGTTCCAAGGCTTGCAGAGATCTGCACTGCTGCTTGTGGCCTTATTTCTCTTGGTTTTACTGGGTCCCCAGAGCTATGACAAACCAGCACACTGTGCTACTTGGTCAGCTATCTTCTATTTAAAAGCTGCCAGATCTCGGATGCTCCAAGGGAAAGTCACAACCAGCCCTTCCCTACACAGGAGCAACACATGGCAGGATTTACAGGGATAAGCAAGGACAAAGGGAGCAAAACCAACCCGATTCTCATTATGTTTTTCTATAAAGGACTAGAACTGACATTAAACCCCTTCCTTTATTCACATGGTGCTGCTGTTTAGCTTTTTATCGCTACACCACACCCAGCATTTCAGCAGCAGATCCTATTTTTATTGCATAGGAAGTACAAGAATTACAACACAAAAACATTGACAAATGCCCCCAAATGTTTTCTTTGGCTTTCATCCTTGAGAATGGGGCTGTTTGGCTTGAAGTACTTGGAAGAAGAAAACTATTGGGCATACTTACCTGTGAAGCAAAGGGCAATCACAGCTTGAGTCAGCATCCCTGTGTTTGGGTACTCCACACAGCATACCTGATCACATTGTGAGCTTGATTTGAGCTTGACTGCGGCCAGCTTTAGACCAGGCTGGGGATGTCTCTGAGGACACCATACACAGTATGGTCCTCTGCCAGCAGTAACTTGAGGAAAACCCCCCGTCATAATGGTAAGTCACATGCCCTGCAAGGGCTGTGGAGCTCAACTCCCACCACACTGAAGATGTCCACATGGCTTCTGGGCAGTTCAGAACACAAGCAAACTGACATCTTCAAGAACAGTAAAACACAAACCTGTCATGCAGACAGATCTGACAGGAGCTCAAGTCATACTGCATGGATGTACTGCTTTAGCAGACTGGACAGCTGTGCCAGCCACAGACCTGTCAGCCATTACCTAGGTAAATATATAAGCTAAAGTGAAATACAGCACAAAATGTGGGAGTTGTCCTTTCAGGGGAATCTTGCACATGAACAAAAAAAGCTTTCCAAACCCCAGTTACTGGTCAACACCCAAATGATACTGAGCAGATAAACGCACAGCACCGCACTAGGAATAACAGTGAACCTCTGAACTGGGTATTACCATGCATAGCTCCAAAGTCAGGTAATTCCCAGCATACTTTAGCAGCTGAATACCCAGCCCAACACCTCCCAAACCTCAGCAGCTACCCAAACTGGCAGTCTCTGTGGATCTCAGCACAACCACTTTCCTGCAGCCCGCTCATCACTGCCATGGAACAGCAGAGTTGCACTGAACTAAACCCTGCTGCTAGGGGTAGCAACAATTAGGACCTAACCCTCTGATTAACAACCCTATGCAGGGGAACACAATAAGTGCCTGGTGTAACACCATCAGTCATTACTCAGTAATTACTACACAGGGACAGAAAGGCGCCACTCCCCCCACCCAGGTTACAGTGGAGAAATACTATTCAATAGGTTTTAATTACTGCAGAACCACATGGTAACAAATGATGACTTGCCCACTGGTATAAAAGTGGTCCTATCACTCATCACTCATTCCCTGGCAGTTAATAAGAGAACCTTTTGGCAATCCCACAGAGACTATGGCACACTGTGGCCATAGGGATTTTTATCCCAGCATATGGTGCATTTTCAGTATTGTTGGGGGGTGCCAGCATAGAGGGATTACAAAGAAACTGTTGCTGAACTACTGTTATCTTCGAAATAAGCTCACTGTTACACGCCACTGAATTGTGGCAACATTGTGGTAATGCTTTCACTGAAACATAAGACTTGAGGGGCATAATTGCACCTCTGCCCTGCAGATCTTGTGGCACTTGTAATTATATCCCATTACCAAGGAACACAGCAATTTTGAACCTATTACCCACAGGTATCGTTTATTTCAGAGTTAAATTTATTACTTCAATGCCAGCCTCCCTCATGGTTCTCCTTTATGCATTCAAGCTTCCCTAGTAACAAACATTGAAAATAGATTGAACTGAGAAAGATGGGATACAGAGACAATAGATGGGAACAGAAGATGCAGATGCTTTTCTGGCCTTTGCTCTAGCTTGTGCATCACTTTTTACTAAGCCCAGAGAGATTTACTTAAAGGAGGAGCAGCATTAGTGAAGAGAGAGAGAGCAACCCTTCTGCAAGCCTAGGGAGGCTGCAAAATGAAGCTGCTCTCAGGGCCACCCCTGTCTGTGGTGGGACTGTGGTGCTGGCTCTCAGCCATAAGGAGATAGCAGTTGTCACAGTTATGCACAATTCCCAGGCTGCTGTGCTTTGTAAGCCTGCCCTCCAAGAGCCTCTCTGCCTTCTAACAACTTTGCAAAATTAGGGAAAGAGCAGAGGCGTGTTCTAGCTCACACAGCTGAACTCCAATACAAAGGGCTGCCAACTGATCTGTAACTATATAAGATGAGATAGAAAAATAAAGCCTGTTTACTCCTGGCTATTTAACTCCCAGCAAGAGGGGAGGCACAGGAGGAAGGAAGAAACTGGTATTTTCCCCAAGCTACATCAACATTTTAAAAGGAAACAGTCAAGAAAATGGCTCTTTGCTGAATGCTGTGTGCCATATCACCAGCAGCAGAAAGGAAAAGATGCACAGGCAGTTCTGCTAGCAGAGATGCTCATGTTGTTTGTCATCACCACTGAGCTCCTCAAGTTTTGTAGCGTTTCTGCATACGAACCAGCACGGCCTCTGACTACAGCTACTTATGACAGCCTTCAATAGCTTTTGAAAGGATATTCCAGCAATCAGGTACTCCACCTTTACTACTACTGACACTCACCAACTCCACAGAGCTGAGATTGGGGAGAGCCTGGTATGTCCTATCTGCCTTGGGAGCCCCTGCTTTGCCAAGAGAAGGATTTACTGGAGGATGCTGAAATGTACTAGGTCAGTCCTGACTATCTTGTGTTGAGGGCAGAACAAGGCTGAAAAAGAGGACATGGCAGCAGAAGGCAGTCAGGACCACAGGGTTTATCTGCCCTCCAGGTAACTGCAGTGAGAATGTGGGTGTGAACAATAAGCACCCCAGATTCTGCACACAGTTTAGCTAACAACAGCAGATCTCCATTTTGGGGTGATCAAACAATACCAAATACCGAAAAGGCTAGAAAGAGTAGATACAGATATTACAGATATGTGCCCCATTTCCTGCATTATCTGTTCAATAGCAAGTCATCTCTCTCAGGTAACAAAAGGTGCTCCAGCTCCCAGAGAGGACCTCACTGCTGTTCAAACACATTGCACTGTTACAGTAAGTCAAGCTCTAGGAGCAGCACAAAAAGATAACACTGGAGCATGAAGAGAAGACCTGAAGGGAGTTGTTATGGAAACCAGATTCTCACAAGCTCACACCACCAAATGAGGCCTCTCTCCTTAATTTGGTTTGTCAAAAAGCTCAAGATGCACAGGAGTTGCTAATGACCATAGCTCTCTGCCTCATCTTGCATTCACTTGTGCATATTGCTGCTGTTTTCTCTGTTACCTTAACCTGGCCCAACCTCAGTGGTGAGAAGGGGCTTGGGACTCTCACAATGCCACAGGACAGAACAGGCTGGTCGCTTTGGCCCTTCTTGCTTAGAACAGCTGGTACTGGCAGTAGCAGTTTTTAATCAAGTTACTTCACCCAAGCAATGTGGGGCACTGGGCTCTTTAATCTGACTTCAATTTGCCTTTCCAGTAGCACATAGCTCTCCTATAGATGATATTTGCTGCTATTGCCTCATATTACAGTGACTGTACACTAAATTGTATGTTAGTGAAACAAAAAGTCTGTAGGGCAGTGTACTGATAACAGTGCTAGGTGAACATCATTTTCCCACAGGAGCTAATCAGGGAGCTGGCTATGACAGACTGCTAAGATGCAAAAGAAACACTGCCTTTTGCATCCCTGCTAAATTTACTCTGGTGGAAGAAGTTGGCGTAGACTTCACACTTCCTGCTGGGATGCTCTGCTTCCTATTGCCCAGTGCTAGCAAGATCAGCAAGTTCCAGGGCTTCCCATGCAAGTTCCTGGTCTTTAAATCCTGCCATGGGATAGAGAGAATTTCTTCACCCAGGCTGTCGAAATGCTTGGAGCTGACTCACAAAATACTGCATAAATCTTGTACTGGTTCTCAGGGCTGAACTATTCCTATCTTGTGCATGGACCTTTCTTCCAGAAAGACTCCAGCCTATCCAGTCTGCACTTCAGGACAAGCACATCACTCAGGTTCAGAAACTTCCAGACCTGAGTCTTGAGACTTGGCTTATGATTTAACCCAGAATCATCCAGACCCCCTTCCTCATTTCGCTCAGCGCCTTATGTTCTTCCTACTTCCACAGCTCCACCATCAGGCTGAATCAGGTGTAGAAAGGTACACAACTACACGGGAGGACATAAAAGTGCTCAAAAAACACGCTTGGTGCCACCAAGAAATCAAAGTCAGGAGGGATAGTCTAGGATGTGTTCTGCACTGTCCTAACCTATGTCTTAAGGTGGGAAGAAGAAACAAGCAGTAGTAACAGGTCTTTTGCTAGCACTGTGGCCCCTGTTACTGCCGCATGCTGTCTGGCTTGCAGGGCAATAGCAGCAACATCTGCTACAGTTAAGAATGCAAATCAGTTTCTCTGCTGTTTTCAGTCACTCGTAACTTGCCAAAAATGTTCATCTTCAGAGCTGAAATTTTCTAGACTTGGCCAGTATCCAGTGGTGATTATTTTTTGAAAGAACATGGCAAAAGTGACTTAACCACTACAGATTGCTCAGAATGGCATTCATTGCTCTTATTCAAAAGGCCTGACAGCAGAATTAAGCAGCTTTCAAGTCCACAAAGTTTAGGTCTGACTGTTGAAAAGCCAGAAGCATCTGCCCACGAATTCCAAATGTGTACCTTTTAGCAGGTGTTTGTACACACAGTGATGAGGGCTTTGAATTAGCACTAAGCCTCAAGGATCCACTAAGATGAAGCCTGGGGAGGAAGGAAAGAAGGGCTAATGATCCTGTACCAACTACTATATGTCATTTTTGCCAACTAAATTAAATAGCACAGGTAGGTAGTGTAGAAGCTTATGAAAACTTCAACAAATGTGGGTATAAGTTTCAGTAATGGCTCTATAAGACCTCTTCTCTAAGGGCACTATTTCCTGGACAGCCAAGCAGATCCAAAGAAGGGAGACTTGCTCCCTGCTTCTCTCCTCACTCATGCTCTTAGCTGTGCAGCTCTGCTCCCTTCCTTGTATCAGTTCCAGTGCTCACCAAACCCACCTTTGACACAATGAATGTGGCTCAGCAGCCAGTCAGAAAACTAGATACTTTCATTTGCTGGGTTATGACTTGAATGAACTTAAGGAGCGTCCTACTGAGCATCAGAGCAAGAAGAAGGTAGGTGGCAGGAACATGCACCTCAAAGAGGCACACTCTCAGTCTACTGGTGGTAGCAAGCTATTAGAGCGCTTCTCCCACCTGAACCATCCTCCCTCCAAGTCTCAGCAAGCTGGGAATTTGTAAAGCACTCAAGCCCCACTGAAGGGAAAATCCAGTCTTGACATACAAGAGTGCAAATGTCTTTCTAGTAACCAGCATTAGAAAGACAAGCCTTTTCTTTGATGGGTCTAACTCACAGTATGTAAACATCTCAGCAAGAAAAAGATGATATAATATCACCACAGAAAAAGTTCAAATGCTGTGGCATTTAGAATCTGCAGGTGAAGCTTCCAGGCTCTGGGATGTGAATACAGCCTCTTTACACTCAGTGTTCACTGTCATGAGTGACTACTTTGTCAGTAGTATTCTTTTGGTATCCGGAATTAAATCCAGAAGAATTGGTTTTAATTAAGTCACAGGAAAAAATAGTCAGGTTTTCAACCTGGAAGACAGAAGAGGTGAGAAAGGGATCCCTGCTGATGGCTTTGCTAACTTTCCTTGTATAACATTGCTAGCTCTACACTTTGAAACAAGCTACTTATTAATTTCAGACAACGCGTTCAAGAGGTTACAGAAAGTACAGAATGGGTGAGCAATGGCTACTGTTTGACCTGTATGCTCTTTCAACAAGTCCTGCAATTTCTTCTATATGGTGCAGAAGGTTTTATGGGTATAAACCACAAGTTAAAATGTAACACAGCTAATGAAGAAGACGTCAGCATAGATACTGTAAGCCTTAGAGTCTTTACTGAATCAAAACTTTACTCCCATTCTACAGTGCTCAAACCATACTTACAAAGGTAATGATCCCCATACATAAGCACCAAGTTAGCCATCTTTCCAAAGTAACTTTGACAAATACACAGAAAAGGGGGAAAGGCTGATAATGAGTATAACTCAACAGATTTCAGACTAGACGGTGGAAGGCAGGCCAGCCACTGCCACAAGCATATTCCATATACGCTGTTGCAATGATTCGTGATGCGCATCTCCGCTGGGTTACAGCCTGCAGTGGCATCTGCCTAAGCAGAGACAGTACACGATAACATTAATCTGGCACTCTAGGGTGTCCAGAGCCCCTGCTGCACAGCGCCCCAAGACCAAGCAGAGAATACATCTTGCATTTTAGTGAAACACTGCCAAGTGCTACACTCCTTTCTGCTACCAAGTTACTGGCAAACAGTAGCATTACTCAGCATAGCAGAGGAGCCCTCTGAGACTTGTCACCTTGCTTTAGAAGGCTGCTCTGTAACACTCTTCAAAACAGCACATCAGGAAACCTAGTTCAATTCTTGCAGAGGCTCTAAGCTTGGCTATTGGTGTCGAAGGCAGCCTACGTACAGCTGGAGATGTGCGGCACATGAGCCAGCAAATCTGCCTATTTTCTGTGCACACAGGTACCTGTGACAAAGTAGAGCCTTTGCTGACTTCTGCCGCTTTCTCATATGGAGCAATAGGCAAGATCGTGACCCTGTTTTGCATAACAGCTTGCTTCAGACAATCCCAAGAGTGCTTGCAGTCATTTAAATCAGTTGCAATAAGGAATTTGACGGATTTTAATTGTTTAGAGGTTAGATTTGCAGAGGGAAGTACAGTCAGAAATTGTCAATGTAACACCTCTCCTCATGTTTTCTGTGCATACACATTCTGATGCAGCTTTGCAACACACTCTTTACAGCCTACCCCCCTGGCCCTACCACATTCAGTCCACAGGATGACTGGGACTTGCTGAAAAAGCAGCTATTCAATATTTCATTTTCCTTTGATTAGTCATTGTGAGGCCTTACATCTTATTTATCATACACTAAGTCACCCATTGAACAAGGCAGAAATCCTGCAATAAGAACAGCCTGTGAGCATTTAAAGACCGCATTATAATTCTGGTATTTCCTGACTTGTGTGCATTTCATTTCACTATTACTTTAATCCACATCTTTTGTGTTGAATTTCACTGCCTCTTTAAAGAAGAAAAGTGGATAAACAAAGAAATTCCTTCACGAGCAACACGTTGACAGACAGCAATAGAGCATTTGTCTTTTATAAATGTGCAATTTAGAGCTGTGGAAATAATTGATTTTTTGGTTTGCTAGCAAATCAAAATAGAAGCTATTTTGGGGCTGCCCTAAAAGGCATACAAAAAAAGTCTAGCCTAAGTTAAAAAGCAAAAGGAATCAGATGAAGCCCCCAAACTAATTTGTTTGCATGAACTGAAGTGTTGCATTGGGAATAGATTATTCTGCTTTAGGATTTCTAACACTTTCAAAACTAAAGTTTCCATTCCTTTGATTTTTTTAAATAAGCCCCCAAAGTTTTACTTAGATCATCTTTTTACCTCCTTGAAGTTCTCTCACTTTCCTTCTCCATGGCCACCCCTAAAGATCTTGTCACATTTCAATTTGAGTTTGTGATCATTTTATGTGACTTTAAGTTGTGCTTTTATAGAGAGCTGTTCAGAAAGAGGGAGAAGGGAGGGTTGGGTTGCCCACCTCCTGCTTTAAAGCTACTGAATGGGCTAAAACCCCCACTGCTTCTGCTCTCACCTCTTCGTTGTTAAGCGTATGAGCATGGCTACACCTCACACTGAGTTAATAGCCTAAAGGCCACATAATGCAATGAATTCATGTGATTACACAGTGGGGCAGAGTGGGGGACAGACAGACTCACAAGATTCAGCCCCTTTCTGACTGTGTGTGGTTGCTGGGTCTCTTGCAGGATCACAATCACTCAGCAAAATGAGATTATTTATGTTGCCATAACCCATTAGCCACAGCTAAGGTCCTGCTGTGTCAGCAACTCCACACATAGTCTCCTCAACTAGGAACAGCCTGTGAGCTGCTCAGGGTAGATAAGGCTGAGCAAGACTCAGAGGTTGCCATGTGCCCAGAAGGGGACAGTGCTCTTTAATAAGTCCAGGTCCCTCTGCACAGGAGCGACTCCACAATTCATAGAATCATCTAATGGTTTGGGTTAGAAAGCACCTTAAGATCATCCAGTTCCAAACCCCTGCCATGGGCAGAGACGCCTCACATTAGACCATATCGCCCGAGGCTCCATCCAACCTGGTCTTGAAATTCTTTGAGCCACCTTAAATGTGGAAGGATATCTGACAAAACAGGAAAAGTTACCTTTGCTTTCTTACATGAGAAGAACGCACAGCACCCATTTTACATTTGCATGATTATTTTCAAGGTCTACTAAGATGCTGAACAAGCAGCTGCTCAGAGAAGATTCACCGCAGCTATAGTAAATGCATGTCTGGGAATAGCCATGGTTCTACTGTTCTTTACACCATCACTGCCTCACCAAGATTTTCACAGGCATGTTTGCTTCCAGTGGCGTAAGTCTCAGGCAAATTACAATTTATGTACACCTTAGAGTTAGAAACTAAATCCACTTGCAAACCAGACAGCAAATGGCAAGTTCTCATAGCTGTAAATGCAGAGGTTATTGCCATTTTTAGATGTGAGGGGGAGGAAGTGATTATCAGTTCTCCCCAAGCCCTGTTCAGAGATAGACTCAGTTTCACCTCCTAAAAATTGCCAGCACCTTAAAATAGAAAGGAACAAACGCAATCAGTTCTTTACTGGTCATGGCAATAGAGAGTTAGATCCTGGAGAGAATTCAGCTCCAATAGTGTTAGTACTTCAAAGCCTAAGTTAATATGCGTTGATAGCTCAGATTTTTCTGCATCTTTGTCTCCAGTCCCAGGAGGTTTATTAGCCTGGACAGATTGCTGCATGGATGCCCGAGACCATCTCAAGCCTGGAGCCAGCCTAGCTGCATTTGTATGGTGTCAAAGGTATTATGCTCTGTCAAACCTAAGCTGATCTGTGCAGATCCCATATGACTGCCCCAGCACATAAGCAACCTGTTTTATCTATAGGCTGTGTTATCCAAGAATGAATTATTCAGCATTAATCAATTTCTCTTTTTTTGCCAAAGAAAAATATATTTTATTTACAGTTTATCCAAAACACTGAATTTTCTTGCCAAGATCATAGAATGGTTTGGGTTGAAAAGGACCTTAAATCATCTATTTCCAATGCCCATATCGTGGGCAGGAATGCCTTATCTTAGACCATGTCACCCAAGGCTCTGTCCAACCTATTCTACCACAGATACCAACAAGTATTTTTGGTCAATGTCATTTCACCCTTGTTCCTTATTTTCTCAGAATAATTAAACTTATGAGATGTTAATAAAAATGTCTAAATATTGAGGTAAAAATATTTTTCCTAAAAAAAACTGAAGCAAAAAATTTGGATTCTTCAATTTGAGAGAAGGGGGTTGGGGCTAAAACATTTCCCAAATCACCTGGGTCAAAAAGAACACTCATTTTTTTGCTGAATGAAATATAGAACCAAAAATCTTAACCAGCTCCATTTGAAATTTAGCATTTAGAGTGAAAATGCGTGTACAACTTCAGCTTTATGCATAGGTGCATGCTGCACCAACAATAAATTGAACAGAACAGGGCACAAAGACGCTGTGCTAAATTGCATCCTGCAGCCTCCAGTTTTGTACTTTCAGATATTTATGGGTAGCTACAGAGTTGTGGGTACGCTCATTATTCACATGCAAATGGTCATTTGCACATCCAGGTATGCCTTTAAAACTAAGACTTGTTTGAGCACTGCTGAAATACAACTGCTTGTACTGAATAAAAACCTTAAGGCACCACAGCAAAGGGAAGGAGGAAATGCAGTAGCATTATGGGAGATGCAAGAAATATTTAACAAAGAAGCTGAAAAAAAAGAGATGAAAATTTGCAAATGTATCCCTATGAGTTTGGAAATTTCCCTTCAGCTGAGAACAGGCTCAGAAAGAGAGATAAGCAAGACAGCATACCCCAGATGAAAATCTGCCCTTGGCTTCACGCATGAGGGCCATGAGGATGAGAAGGGGTATGGAGCACCTCCATACCAAGACAGGCTGAGAAAGCTGGGGCTGTTCAGCCTGGAGAAGAGAAACTGAGTGGAGACCTCAGAGCAGCTTCCAGTATTTGAAGGAGGCTATAAGGATGCTGGAGAGGGACTCTTCATTAGGGACTGTAGTGATAAGACAAGGGGTGATGGGTTCAAACTGAAACAGGGGAAGTTCAGGTTAGATATAAGGAAGAAGTTCTTTACTGTGAGGGTGGTGAAGCACTGGAACAGGCTGCCCAAAGAAGTGGTAAGTGCTCCATCTCTGGCCTTGTTCAAGGCCAGGTTGGACAGGGCCTTGGGCAACACGGTCTAGTGGGAGGCATCCCTGCCCATGGCAGGGGGATTGGAACTTAAGGTCCTTTCCAACTCAAACCATGCTATAATTCTACAATTAATGAAACTACTAAACATGAAATATTTGGGGGAAAGACAAGCAGTCACTCCACCCCATCCTGCAGGCTGGTTTAAGGAAATGACAACAGCCTCCATTCACTGTTAGTGAAGCCACACTGATTTCTATCTGTTGGACTTATGGCCATAGATTTTGGCACTTACCTCTTCTCTCACACCTCACAGAGTTGTGGAGAAGTAGGTGTCAGGCTCCACGAAACAAAGGCACTAGCATCCAAACTAAAGCAGATTAATACTCCCCTGGAAGATTTGTCAAGAAGTGAAGGACCAGCTGAAATCTGGGGCCTCTTCCCTCCTCATCTCCTTCCCCAGCTCATTCACACATACTCCTTCCAAATGCAAACAGACACACAGACCTTAGTTCTGTCCATAGACAATGTGACATCAAACTGATGGAGCTGTGACTATTTGACATCCAGGCTGATAAAACAATAACACTTCTGAGCAACACTTGAACAACAGGCAGGAAATGTGGCTTCCACAAATGGGTGAATTTACAGCTTGCTGTTTGAGAAATAAATAAACTATTACCCACAAAGCATCGTTTCTCTTTGAAGTATGTCACCTGTCACTAAAGGTTAAATAACTGTCAACTGCTCATGTAAGGCTGGCAAGGGTAGGTTGTAGCTTTGCAACTTCTTATAGCCTTAATGGGGATGATGCAGTTATAAGCCTCCTGCTTTAAGGCACACAGCATCACTGTCACCCAGCAATGGGAAATGGATCACCTACTACATGCCTGTTATCAGCTCATTTTCTGTTATGATTTTATGGAGGCAACATAGTCAAAACGTAGTAGGCAACAATCAGCATGAAATAATGAGTCCACTGCTATGACTGATGAAAGAAATATGGGCTTCAGATTTGGAAGCCGACTCGTAGGCAAAGCAAAGGTCTTCCTCTCTATGACATAGTCATAGTCGTGCCATCACCCTGTGCCTTCGTTCCCCATGCATGAACCAGGGACAAAATTCATTTTGATACTCACAATGCCCTAGGGAACTAGGACAAAAGATTCATAGCTTGGACCATCTGGTAAGAGGGAGCAGGGCCAGGTGAAGGAAACACACCAAGAGCACCAGTGAACATTCAAATCTCTGCAGATTGCTCACAAGCCAGTGAAGGAGATGGCATTCTTCTCTTTTCCCCCCTCCCAGGAAAAAACCTGCCCTAAAAATTCAGACAAGGTCACCTTTTCCACCCCTTCCTGTCAGCCCTGTAAGGAAATGACCAGCTTAAAACACTGAACCACATATGCAGGAGATAACAATAGGGCAAAGGAGCTCAGTGATGAAATGGGAAGCATCAGAATACATACTAGGCATTCAGACAGTAAGCTGAGAAAGTAATGCTTTAAGACACAGCACATGGACTTGGTAGCCTGCCATTTCCCGCAGAGTCTGGTAAGGACAAGGAACTGGGCAGGACTCACTTGCAAAATCCCTCAGGCATTGGTGAAAAGTGATGGTAACCTTGTCAGACAGGCAATGCTGCTTTCCTTCTCCCTTCTATAGGGAGCACACATGGATTTTCAAAATACGAAGTCATTACAGAAGGGAAGATAATTTATATACTTGATATAGGCAAGGATTTGTGCCTACACAGCGAAGTCTCTTGCAGCAAGAGTACACACGTACTATAGAAGTTCCCTCACTCTGTAGCTGGCTCATAGGGCTCAGCCACCTGCCTCACCCAGATCCCTCCAGGAAATAAATGACAGCAGGAAAAGTTAAAGCCTCTTCTCTCAGCTGGATAGTTATTAGTCCTACAAACATGGCAAAGTGGTCCATTACTGATTTTCTGTAGTACCTGTGATATTACCCTCTCAGGCTGAGAAACATTCAGAAATGTTATTTCAGTCAAAGCTCAACAGCACTCCAGTTTTCACTCTGCAAAGCCACATCTCAGCAAGAGCTCCCTTCCCACTCTGGAGGATGGGTGCACATCCCAGACAACCACTGGCCATTCTCTGCCTTCATTTAAGGGGGAGGTAATTCCTACTGGAGCTCAGGGTCTGACCTGCAGATAACCACAGATTGACAACAGAGACACAAGAATACTGAGAAGCAAAGCTCTCTTTTCCAACCTCTTCACACAGTTTTTTTTCAAATTCAAAGTGTACATATGGCTAATCAGCATGAAGGGCTTGCTGTGAGAGTAAAAGGATTGCCAGCATCCCAGAAGCAGACAGACATTCAATAACAGAATAACACTGTGATAGCTAGCAACTCCTGAATCCGTTTTCATCTCAAAACTGTATCTCCTTCTCCACACCACCAAAACTGGCACTAATAGAAGCTGGATTCTTGATGGTAACAGGGTGCAGGAAAACGGACTTTGTCCCAGTTTGCCAAAAGCACAAATTCCATTTGCATGCTCCATTTAAAGATTCACACTGGTTTGGAAACTCCATACCTACTCCTGACCCCTGTGCCATTTCCCCAGTCTAATGAAATTGAACAAAAGCTCTCAGGGAAGAGAAGCATGATGCAAGACAAAGCATAGGTTGAATACATGATTCATCGCCATTTCTTATGCGATGAATCCAACCTTGCCTTCAAGGGTAGGCTCTCAACCTGCTAAGAGCTCTCTGTTGGGCAAGCAGCAGGAACTGCAGATGAACTCAGGTTTGCCATCCTCTCCATTGCCTATTTCATCTAGGAAGACTTCTAGATATATGTAGACAGTTGCAGTGTGGCATCACAAAGAGTAGCACACTATCTCTCAGAAGTCTCCTTGTTCTTTACAGGAAGATTAGTAGTTAATACACCTTCCCCTGAGGACCATCTATGAAGCTTTTAAGGAACCAGATAGAGGAGCTGGTATGCAAGAGGAAGCTCACAGTCTGATTCTTTGTCTTAAAAACTTTAAAGTTTGTAGTGCTTTCAAGTTCAGACAAATTTAGACAAGGCCCGAGTCATCTGCCCTTAAAAAGGCCAAGTAATAAGTTATTCAACCCAAATGCTGAGTTACAAGAATATCCTGTTCTCTATCGCTTTTCATGGGCCAGTGGATGTGGCAGCACAGAAGTATGCATTTCAACACAACAAGCTCTGTAGTCTTAGAGATTTGTTCTCTTCCTTCACAAACCATTCCAGTACCACCCAGCTGGAGGGAAACATTCATGCAAGTATTTGGCACCTTTCATACACTTGACAGCCAACAGAAATCCAGAGGCCAGTTTCCCCAGTGCCCTGACAACCCTACTGAGATGGGATATTCATTTCCATTCCCATGCCAGATGACAAGCAAGTTATAAATTGTGTTCAATCCTATCATCCCTTGTTTATCTACCATGACAGTCTTTTCTGGCTCTTGTGTGGCTAGGAGCCCAGAGGCCATGCATGACCTTTTTCAAGCTGGTTTAAGTTGTCATAAGCTCTTCTGCCCCCCTTTCTATTTTCCATCATTTTATTCATGCCTTGCCCTTCTCCCTCTCCCTGTATCCCTCCAACATCCCATTATAGCAATCCTCCTAGAACTTTATCTTCTCCTGTCTCCCCGTCTATGAATTACAGCCTGTCTTACTTTTCTCTCTTTTCCTCTTCTTGTTCTCTTTGATGGTGTCTGTTATTTCTCTCCTCCATTTGTTGAGCAGGCCAAGTTTTCACCCAGACACTCCATTAACCCAAGCCTCCTGTGACTTGCTGCAGTGCTGAAAACAGATGAAAACTGGGCTCTCCTCACTACCTCCTCCCTCCCTGCTTTCATTTATCTTTGCTCCGTCATGCTTTTTACCTCTTCTCTCCCTCCTCATACTCTCTTCAGGCACATCATTGTACCTGGCCCTCTCTTGATCTGCCGGCACTGTTTTGCTCATCTTCCCATTCCCCATCAGCACCCTCTGAAAATTAAGGTCAGAGATGAGTCCTTTGCAGCTGCTCTAGTGCTGAGTTGAACCAAACATCCAGAATTTCCTTTTCAGGGCCACCTGGCAGGGTACGCTGAGACATCCTGCATTTCTTGCAACAACCCCAAAGTTGCTGATCCAGTAGAGAGACAGAAGTATTTATAGAGACACATTATGGGGATGTTATTGAGATGAAGGCTCAACACCTCAGAGCCAGCCCCTCCAGTATTCTAGGTGGTAATGAATACAAAATGGGAGAGAACAAGAGAAATGACAAATAGCTGGGATTTGGTTTCCAAGAGCAAGATTTGGCTGATTTTCCCTCTTGCACATAGAACAAAGAAAGGGGTGACAGAATATTTGAACTTCAGAAATATGGGAAGCTGTATTTATGGTAAACCGGAAAACCATCCAATTCTTGGACTTCCAGTGTCAGAACTGTTAATTTGTTTACACAACACTTGGGCAACTCAGTAGTGAGTGCTGAAACTTGCAGGGTTGTATTTAGTTGTCTCATTATATAGCAAACCAGAGGAGAAAATGCAATAATGCAAGACTCCGGAAAGAATTTGGGATTGAAATGTCTGCGATACCCCTCCTCATACAGCTGGGGCAGGACTGCTTTTCAAGTGGTAACATGCAGATGACAAAGGCCAACAGAGCTGCAAGAAAAAACATGATCAATTCTACATGAAGATGGTGCAATTCGACCTTTACCAAAACAATGCTGACACCTACCACAAGAACACAAGAAGATTAGGGAGGTTATTGCAGTTACCTGATGTGAGGAAAGACTGAGATGGTATGGGCATTCATGACAGACATAAATCTGGGAACCCTGAATGAAGAGCCTTTTCTCCTGCTGCAGAGGCGTAATTTCCATCAGGGTTTGTATAGGATGAAAACAGTAAGCTTCAGGCATGTTATTTCCAGAACTGGAACAGGACTACGCATTAAGAAGCTTAAACTGTAGGCACAACTGACTCAACCCCACCTTCTTAAATGCCTGTTTGGTCTTGGTGAAGAGAACTCCCACTTTCACCAGGGTTGAGTTTTCTTCTGCAGGAACTATGGCACCCAAAACAGCACTCTGCAGCTTCTCTGTGGCATCATTTCAAGTACCTACCTATTTAACTTATTTCCATACAACAGAGGGTAAAACCTTTTAATCATCAAAGTTTTACACTGCTGCTTGAAAACAACCAATGTGTTTAAACAGTGAATGAAGCAAACCATACAGGCACAAACTGACACAAAATGGTTTCCTAAGTTTTCTTTTGTTATGGGACTAAAAGGCACAGTGACAAAAATAAGACATATGGAAGGCTAGCTATTGTACCGAATTGAGAAGCAGCTCAGAATTCCTAGCAAAAGAATGGGATCATAACTCAACAGGCATTTCTGACAGCAAAACGTAGAGAAATGACAAAAAGGGAAATCAATGGGATATTATATTACCTGGCTATAAAGTATTCAAGAAGGACAGACTGGCGCCAAGTTTTCTTCTAGCATAACTCCAATGATTTCAGTACAGTTACAGCAGTAAAGATACCAGTCCTCTAATGCAGAGACCATTAGAGTAGCAATAGGCTCAACTCCGACAGCATTCAGTGACATGACATCACTGAAGACACAGTCTCAGTTTAGCATCTGTCTTGACAAGGATACCAAGCTGCAAACATATATTAAAGTTATAATACACAGTTTTTGTTCAAAAAGGTGTACATTCCACAATGAATGAAATCAAAGAAGAAAGGATGTCTAATGTAACAGCTACCTGAATCAGCCACAACAAGATGAAAAGTTATACAGTTTTAGTTTGAATGCCTCTTGAAAATGCCAATTCCAGGGAGAAGTGGAAATTGCTCTTCTGTTGATTCAGATGATTTAAAAGAAAGGTAATTATTGACGAGCTGATTTATACTTGTGACCAGTTCATGTTCTTAAAACAGCAATTACAACAGAATTTAAGAGTCTTTCAGAGGCACAAGGTACTATCATTTAATCAGAAATCAGCAAGAAAGAGTTAACACCAGCCATCTCCATTATACCTGATGTGCAGTGTGATACATGGTAACGCTCAGATTATTTTGCCCTGTATGTGCTAATGATTTGTAAAAATAAGTAATAAGATGAAAAATGTTTCAGCAGTAGTAAGGTGGAACTATGGAACAAGATGACTTTTCTGAGGTCTCTGATCAAGCTGGGTGCACCCACCCACAGCATAAGAGCAGATCAGTTCCCTGGTGACAAACGGAACATAACACACAGTAGAAAACACAGTTTGAACTGTCCACACATTATAGAGCTGCAGCTGGTATGAACTGCTGTCACTTAGGGAAGAGACCTGGTGTCACTGGGGACAGCTTCGTGACAGTCTGATCAATATGCACAGGCAGCAGGGAAGGGTGAGGGGAAGCAGAGGGAATCTGTGGTTGATGAATGTGCCCAAGTACATTCTAGTACCACAATATAAATTACGGGTATGCTCTCATTTACGATGCTACATTCAGTTCCAGCCAACAACCCCTCTGCCCCCGTGGTACCATACAGCTAAACCATCAGGGATCAAAACAACAAATACGATTACTGCCTGCATGAGGCCACAGATGCTTCCAAGGACAAAGTTAACTTTCATCCTAGTGGGGCAGAGGCCTTTGCTATGGAAAGTGACTCAGGGACTCCCTAAGGCCTCATCTTCAAAGGCAAGTTTGAATCCTGAGTCGTAACATCCCTAAAAAACCACTAAGTTCCCCCTCAAAGATGACCAAATAAGGAAGCCAAGTGATTACAGCATTCATTAACAGAGCTTCAAAGACAAGGAGTCAGCTGAGGCCTGATCACTGGCAGTGGGGTTACAGTGCCTGCACTGACCCACAGAAGCAGGAAACCGCCCTGGTGCAGTGTATGTCTCTTCATATCGTCATTGCTGCTTCTGAGACACCATGCAGAGCTTCTTAAGACTCAGCCGCATGGGAGTTGGCTTTTGCCAGGTTTGGCTAAGCAAAATACGTCCAGTTTGTGAGCCTACATCTTAGCTAAAGCAGACACCAGCAGCACAGCCTGGACAATGTGTGTGAAGAATACCCTGGCACCTCCCACCCAGCCAACTGCCCATGCTTGCCCCCATCTTTCACAATTTCTTATACCAGAACTAGAGCACCACTAGCTTGCCTAAGGCCCACCACCCGCCCAGCCTTGCTTACCAACTCATCTCACTGTGAAGAAGGCTAGAGAAGCAAAAGAAAGGTAAAGCAATGTGAAGAGCTCAGCTGTATTCCACTCAGATCTGGGAGTCACAGTGAACCTGAACCGACCACAAAATAAAGCTCTTCCTATTCTTCAGATGGAGAAAGTTATTCCTCTCCACTTGTCTCTGGTAAGATTGGAAAGAAGGGGAAGAAAACATCCTCCTTGGGACTGAAAATGATCTTTTGACCTCCCAAATGAGACACTAGTTTTCAGCACTACTGCATCTTCTTTCTGCTTAGTGATATCCTCGGAAGCAAGTTTGCTGCCATAAGAGAAACTGCTGCAGCTGTAAATAGTGATGAACACTGAATATTCCTTACAGTTTCTGGAAATCTCTTGTGTCACGCCCATGACTGCACTCTAATTATCCGATTAGGAAGCAGGAAGAAGAGCACATGGCTTATTGTGTCCAGCCAGATCTTGCATGCATCATTCCAACTGTGAATATCAAACTAATTGTTCACAAATTAGCTAGGCCAAAATTATTCACAGAAATTCTTTGAATAATCTCAAATAGTCAATAAATTGAGGAAGGGCAAGAAAATGATGATGATCTGCTTATCAGCAGTTCTGAAACACCACCAGGAAGCTGAGTTTGCCAAGCTCCTCAAAGTTGTTTGAGTTTTCACCATAACAAGTATGTGAGTTTGACGGAGCAGTGCAGACTACCTTTGAAGTTTAGTGAATAACAACAGGCTCAAATATGGTCAAATTTAAACAAAGACAGAACGCTTCCAAAGCTGTCATGATTTCTCCCCACCCCCCATTATCTATAAATTGTTTACTCAGTATTCCGTGCATGCTATCACTGCTGACAACGTAGTCAAGTACATGATGCCAAAAAGGAAAATGGCTTGTTCAAGACAGACTGTGATTGCACACAACTTCAAGTCGGGTTTACTTTCTCTCCCTCCTCTGACAAATCCACTGACCTGCAAATTTCCTCAACCATTCTTTGTATGAAGTTTTTAGTGTTCTGTTTTTGTCTTAACAGTTCTGAGCCCTTTTTGAAAGTGCCGTATTTTCAAGAGAGGAGACCAAATATGAACTGAAGCCTTCAGCTTTTTGAGGCTCTTATATTAGATGAGCATCTAACAAAGTTCAGGGAAACTTCACTTTCTGTACCCTTTGCAGCAGTTTGTCAGGAATCTTTTAGCAGCATCTCCTCCCCCACCTCTTACTCACTTCTGAAAAGAAGAGGAAAAGTTCTTTCTGCAGGAGCTACTTTTACTAGGAGAAGGAGATGCAGGGGAAAGCGCTAATGAAAAGCTGTTTCTCTTTCTGGGATCCGAGACAGACAAACAGAAATTCATGACAAAACCCTCAGATGACTAATTCCTTTTGTTGCAATAAATGCTGACAGCTCTCCACCCCCACACAGACACACAGTTGATTTCATTAGATACTGCTCAGATGTGTGTTCTAACTGAATATTGCAGAAGAGATGTATGCCCTGGTTGACAGGCAACACAGGAGAAGGCAGAATATTTCACTGGTCAGACACACAAAGCTGCTTTCCAGTAGCAGGAGCAGAGTACATGGTACCGTGACTGTTCCCAATATAGCTTCATTACCACTAATTGCTTGGTCAAATCCTACCTACTATTAGGAAAAAACCATGTGTACTGCTTGCCAATGCCCTTTTCCTCTGCATGCAGGCGCTCACACCCAGACTACTACAGTGCATTTCCCATTTACTCAAACTTCCCATACAGATGCATATACTTCTCTTGCACAACAAATCAGACACTTTGCAAGTCGTAGCATAATGCTTATTTATTCTAGCCTGGTGATTAAAGCACAGCCTGCTACCTTAAATAGGTATGCAATTTTGATAGATGACCAGGTCTTTTGTGGCTTTGTCGCTTCTCTCCCCACCCTCACATGTATGTTTTTCAAGGCCTGCCTTGAAATAGCTAAAAGGGATCTCATGTTTAAAGAACGAGGGCTCATCCCCTTCTGATAATTAAGCTTCTTTAAGGGGTCTCAAGTTGGGCAAGCAGCCTTGCAGAATGGCCCATAATCACTAGTCACTGCTAAAAAATCTTGCCCATATTATATGAAACATGAAATAGCTCGAAATACAAGGAATGCAACTAAGAATTCAACACATAAAGCCTTCTTTGTGAGGCTGAGAAGCCTCAGAAGTGCTTTGAAAGGCTTGAAGGAAGAAAAATGATTTTAACAAAAGAACAAAAAAAGAAAACTTGAAAGAGAACAGAAGTTCTGAAGTGTGTGGGGGTGGGAGAAGTCTTCAGTGTTAGGAACACCAAAGAGATCTCTAACTCAAAGCTACCAGAATAGCTTAAACAAGCTGAGGTGGCTGTGGCTTGATATTCTTACTTTGGCAGTGACTGTAGTTTGTTGCACAGGGGACTGCACTCTGGATCTAGCCGGAGTGTGGTTTAATTCACTAGAGGATGGTTGCTCCCCATATATCAACAAGAGTACTTCAGCTTCCAGGAGGTTACGGAGCTGTTGGAAATCACAGCCTACCATTTCTAATCAACACCTAGCATAGACAAAATGGCACAAACTAAAGGAAGAAGGCCCATGCTTGCTGTGCATCAGCCACCCTCCTCTGCCCACAGAGCAGCGCCCAGATGATCACTGAAGGGCTGAGATGAGAAAGGGACTGGCAGCCCCTACACTGTGACAGCACCACAGCTTGAAATTCCAATCTCCTCCCACTCCCCTGGGGTAGTTTATGAGCCATTTTGGTTAGTGAACATTGGCTCCTAAAATTAATGAGCGTGTCTGTTTTCAACATACGGTCAATTGCTGATTGTTCTGATCTGGTGAGCCAGGCTGATGAATACATACCACCCACAGATAAAGAAAGAGCTGGGCTTTCCTGCTGCCTGTTGAGAAAAGGGAGGAGGAAAAAGAAACAAAAGCAAAAAGCCCCGTAGCCAAATGGCAAAGGTACATCAGGGTGACTCTGCACCCGAAAACACATTTAATAGGGACCTGAACTATGGAAAGATACCTTTTGCTGCAGCTAAGGTTTTACTGAGCATTTTGAGCTGGTTATTTCTCTTTTCTATAGCCAGTAGCAGATCCCAGGTCCTAGCCCTGGCCTTAACTGAATGCCAAATCCCAGCCATAAAAAGGCATCTCTTCCTCACTCCACTCACCCATGGGAATAGGTAAAAACATCAAATTCTCACTCATTGGTCAACTCACCCCCTCTCACAGTAACACCCAGCCACAGCTTACATGTCCACCTCATGCCATCATGCTAGTGCTACTCAGCTCATTTCCTTGGGAAGTGGCTCGGCACAGCTGGAGGCACACATACTCATGGCCATTTGACAAAGTGACTGCATGCACTCACTACCTGCACAATCATGCAGGCACAGCCAGTCAAAAATGCCAAGTAATGAAAGTTTTGATTAAGAACAAAAATGCCAAATACCCCTTACAAGTCATAAGACACGCTGCCCATGAGTAACTTAAGTGTTTTATGCCACTGCATACATTGTATGTGCCTATCCACAGCCATGTGTTCACCTCATGAAAAATACATGAAGATGTAAGTGGTATTAATAGTGTTTATGAGCCTATCACCTGGACAGATACTCCCTTTATGGTTCTAATGAAACAACAGAGAAAGACACGCACAAAGACTAAAACCTTTGTAAAGAAAAAACCCTAATCTGTATTCCTGAATTCCCCAACCTGAATTCTCGATGTCCCAAAAGGAAAAGAAAATATACTCTGCCACAACCAACATACTAAACCACCCTCTTCATTTAAAAACAAAGCATCTGCCATATAAACCTTGCTATATGTCTGTCATGTACACATCAGGCCGAGCTTGCAGGAGAGAAGAAATGAACTGGAACTGGGAACAGGAGGCAGCTGGTGTAACAGGAGGGAAACGAAAAGCAAGTAGCACATGAGTGGCAAGGCACAGAACAAATAAGAGAGATGGAAAAGGAGAAAGGAAGGAAAGTTAAAAGGAGGTAAGGGAGAAAGGGTGGGATCGATCACTGAGTCTGTATTAACTCAGTCACAGGGCTCTGATGATCTCTAAACGGTCTGAGCTCTGCTCTTATGGCTTATGATACCAGCAGAACCATTGGATTGAATTGCAGTTCTTCAATTGATCACTCCATATCAATAATCTGACTTCTCTACTCACCAGCCAGCTCCTCTTACAAAAGCCAGCTTTGATGACAAGGAATGCTTTCCTGACATTTTTTAGTTGGAGCAAATCAGTGTAAGAGTTGAATTGCTTTCATTGACGTTTCACAGGGAGAGCACCATGGCAGGTACTGCTGCCAGTCCTTGATAGCAATGAAAGGGCAGCTAGGAAGAGACAAACACTCCTGGGTATACAATATGCATCCCTTTGACCGCGGCAGAGATGAAGGCTACTTCCACATAAAATGTGCCTGCATCCTTACACCATACATCCATACCTTTCCAACTGTCCCACTCACATCCACTCTTACTAAGCAAGCATTGGTGCTGCTAAAAGCCACTGCCTTTTTGCATTTTACTGAGGGCTGAAGATAATGCCTGCCTTATGGTTTGCTAAGGAGAGAACGTTAGTGCAAAGTGTAGGAAGGCATCACAGGCAGGACCCCACTGTATTAAGTGCTGCACAGAGACAAAAAGGAACAGTTTCTGCCTGGAGGGTTTAATATCCATACATAAAACTAGAGCTCAAAGATGGACATAGAGAGGGTAAACTACACAGAAACAAAAGAACATTCAAACAGCTTGAGACACACTGGTCTGGGTGAAATGCCAATCTAGAAAACCAATTAAACTTTACACTCATTCGCAAACAGGAACCAAATCTGAACTGTTCCTTTGATGAGTTTAAAGCTCAAAGTCTAAATATTTAACTCGCCTTTCTGCCCAGCATATTTGTTGCCTCACTTCTGAGCATTCAGGTTTGGGGCTTTGGATTGGAAAGCACCACAACAGAAGAAAACTTGAGAAAAAGGAGAAAGTAAAACCTTGTATCAACTCTGCTCACTTTCATAAGGAACTCTAGCTTCTCTTTTTTTTCTGGAAGAAAGGATCAAAGCAAAAGGAAAACCATTAAATAGTCATTTACCAACACTGCAAATGCAGAATGAAACAAGATAGAGGCTGCTTTACCTGCAGGTAAGACTTCAAACTGTCTGAAGTCAGCAGCTCTGAACTGGCAGAGGAGGGACTGTGGGCAAGATGAGCAGAGTGCCCTAGACTTCAGCAGCTTTTCACCTTATACCCTGATCCTTGGTGGTTGCCAGGTAGCAAAAGCCAGAACAATCTCAGCACTGTTCTGAGTTAATCCATGTCGCGCTAATCCTAGGCCATTTTCAACTACTTTTGGCCCATTACCTTCACATCCTTCCAAGTCTAACAAACAAGTTTTAATCAGGCTGGGACACTGACCTTGCTCTGTCTCCATTCCTAATAGCAGCAAGCGGGCAGACAGAAAGATGACTTTAAAAAAAACCCTTGAAGCTTATAATGACAATTCTCAAAACCAAGGTCAAATCTTGAGCAATCACAGGTACCAAAGGGCAGTTCAGGTGCAGGGCACTTCTTTAGACTTAAATCTGTAGCAAAGCAGCTGTACCCTGAGGCGAATACACCATTTCACTAGAGGTCTGCAGCACCTTGAGTGAGAGACACACACCCACAGCAAATGTATTTCTAACTTCAGTAACTATCTCCTTTTTGGAGCTGCCAAGACAAGTGATGCATCAATTTTCCTACAGCTCACCCTGCACGATTGGTATTAAGGCTGTGTAGGCGTCTGGTGGAATGTTCACAAATTTCTCTGGAAAAGACAAAGAAACCCACAACTGTAACCAAATTGGAGATGCTGAGACCAATCCAAAAACTCCTTCATAAGGCAGGCTCATTCTACGCAGCCAGAATTGAAACTGAGCCGTTACTGAAATCTCATCCGAAGACCTTTGCAGAAAGCACCTGCAATACTATCTGCATGTACTTGGAAAGTGACCTTTGCAGGGGCAGCAGCAGCGGGGCAAGCTACATTTGCATTTTAGAACTAGATGCAGAACCAGGCTGCAGATACATGATGAAAAGGAAAAAGAAATCCATATCTGGCCACTGAGATCCTTGCTACAGTACGGGACAGGCACCACTTGAGTGAGGGTTCAGTGACTGCCTTTCTGTCAAGGCTTTAGGCTACAACTGCATCTGATTTGGCTGAATAATTGTTATCAGCTCCTGCTTCATACATCACATCTATATTTTGCTCACTGGGTTTCAAAACTTATGTATACATGACAGATGTAGCTCTGAAGATATAGACAAGAGACACCGGTGCGTCCCTCTGTGGGCCCACATTAGGCTCCTGCTTCAAGAATCACTCCTTTTCCCCCCCTCTCTCCACCAGGGAAACCTGCCTCATTGATGGAACTGCCCAAAGGGGAAAACACACATTTAGAAACTGCCACCTACATGTATAACTAATTCATCTCTCAGAGGTAGAACTGCTCCTTATGGGACACTTAGTAAATGCCACTGTCACTGGAGAAAGTCCAAGCCCGGGGCGAACTGCTTACAACGACAGCACAAATCTGTATGACTAGAACCCAGCTTCTAACCTTACTGGCACAGCCTCCCAACATATTCCTCCTCCCCCCTAATGTTAAGATTTAGAGGTTTCATAGTGGGTGCAGATGCTGAATTTTTTGCACATGAAGTTTATCATCTAATCACAGCATAAAATGCCAAGTAACATTTGCGTAATCAGACTGAATGCATAAATATCCTATAGTTACACAGTTGTTACAGCATATCATTTCTTAGTTTTCTGCTTTTACAGCTATTTGTCATGACTTCAATCCCCTCCTAAACATTAAATCTCTACAGAATGTATCTCAGGTGGGGGAGGAAAAGGGGAACACTGTTCTTACCACTACAGAGAACAGCAGGCAGACATGAAGGGCATGAGCAACATGACTTCCTTGGACCCCCTGGGATATGAATTCCCCACAGCCTGCCCATGGCCCCAGAGACACACACCCCAACCTCTAGCACTCCGCATCACAATGGCCTTCTCCCTTTTGCATTGTGAGGCAGCCCAGTTTAACAGCGTGTCCTAGAACCAGCACTACCCCTCTTTGGTGCAAAAGACCTTTGCAGAAGCCCCGTTTCCAGGACCTGCTCCTCTGGCATTGGTCACATTTAGGAAACTTGTGGGTCTAGTTACTGGTAGGGCAAGGCTGTTGCCTTAAGTGGGATCTGGTGTTGTCTTCAGTTTCTATGTACAGCAGCTCAGTGTTACAGCACACCTGTAAAATTATTCCCTCTCTAACACAGAATGCAACTCATCTAAGCCTAAGAACAAATAGCAAAGGAGATTTCCTTATCAGATGCCACTAATTTAGTATCTACTTCCCTTTGCTATTCTGATGAAAGCTTGGAATTTGTGCTTGTATCAAAAGGAATATTTTGAATACTCTGGATCAGCACGATAAATTTAACACTCTTGAAAAGAGAAGTTAAATGGTTACACCTCCTTGAATCAAGCGATTTGTTTCAACTTGTTGAATTAGTTACTCCCCCTTTCTACTTCCAAAACAGCCATGCTCCAAGAAGGTACCATGTTTTCTCAAGAAGGATTTAATAAGTTTATCTCACTTTCTCATTGTCCTCTACATAGCAGATTAACAAGCTTTAGTGTGTGTCCCCTGATGTAACATGGCTGCTTGACCAGCAATACACCATAATTCACCCAGAGGGGACCACAGCATCTTGGGAAACTCAAGACCAAGGAATCTTGTCTGCTTTTTAGAGGTGGGGGTAACAGGAACAGCCTCTGAATGGAAGCTTTCTGGTCAGATCAATCAGTAACTCCAAAGGAAGATAAATACATTGGTAAGACATAAATACAAGATAAGACATTAGTTATTTATTGAGGAAAAATCCCCCATGCATCCGAGGAATACAGACAACAGCTTCTTGACCAGTAAATGTGAATTTAACAGAGCAAGACAACAATCTGAACTCCAGAGACATCATTATGGAGGTAGTACTCATATTGAAGTAAATGGGGAGGCTGAATACTTTAATGTTTCAGAGGGGCCTGGTTTATTTCTGATAGGGCATGAACTTCCAATGATCTGACAGTTTAGAGATCATCCTAGAAAGCAACTGGAGTATGAATATCAGCCTCACACAAACATATTCTCAATAAGCTTTTTGCCTGGCAAAGACCCTGTTAGCACATCATGCTTTTCTGGCATTCAAAACACAAACCCCAAACCCCAAAACCACACACCAATTAAGGGACAGATGAATGAGGGAATAGGCAAGAAGGATGCTAGAAAATCAGACAGATTAGGACTAAACAGCTGCAGATTTCAGGCATCATCTTTCTTCCGGTACTGAGAACTACAAAAATCACACGGATCCATGAAACAGAGTGAAGTGGCTTCATAGTGTCTAATATCCGAAGGCCCTGCTTGTAAGCTCTGTCAGATACAGGCAGACCTAGCATATCTGGCAGCATTAGCAAGAAGCCGCGGAACAGTGACTGGCATCTGGCACCTACCACTGCAAGCACTTTCTCATGTGAAACATAAGCAGCACTACCAGCAAATTCCCACTGGGATAGATATCATGCTGCCCCCAATAGGGAAAACACACTGATAAATTGGCTGAAAACACTGAGATTTGCTGGTTCCATGGAAAACACTGAAATATGAGCTGTCTGCACAATTTAAATAGGCTACATAAATAGGTCCTCATGTCTCAGGCACAGGAAAGACACAGATCATTTCCAGCCCTAGCAGCCAGGCAGGGATTCAGCCAGTGCTCTCCACTTCCCATTGTCCAGCGGGAGCACAGAATCAAGCATGCATATTATAACTCACAGCAGTTCTGCAAAGCCAGCAGCAAGGAAGAGGGCAGCACACGTGAAGTACTCTTCATTCTCATCAGGCTGTGTTGAAGTGGCCTGGGAGTAGCTGATTGCAGTCACAATCTCCTGCTGAGCTAGATGGTTACTACAGAAAGCAGTTTCCAGCTGGACTGGGGTAAGACATAGTAACTTTGGCCACAAAGAATGAAGGCTCAGAAAGAGAGATGAAGGATGAAAGGACTGCACATCTGTTCAAATCACAATTTAGACTACATCCCAGGGTACCATATTCATACGCAGATAGGCCTAAGCGGATGTGTCCTCCAAGCAGCTCTTGTATTAATAAAGCACACCAACCAAGGGCTTCAGCTCAAGCTTCCCCAAAACATTCTTCTTTATTATTTTTTTTTTAATTTAAAAGCCCTTCATTGCACATTCAACCCATATCAGGAGAGAAACAGAATAAAATCACCATCAATTTTAATTAACTCTTACTAGAAACATCCCATTTCTGTAATGACTGAACATCTGTCTGCTCAAGTGTCTCAGGGCTCAGACCTCCAGTTACATTTAGCTAGGGTGGAGGAAACTGCATCACTATTCCAAACCCAGACAAGGCTAAGATCAACCGTGACTTCTTTCAGAAGGCCTCTGCAGACCTTCTTACCGCTCCCTTGCCCGCTGTAGGACCAAAAACCCAGTAAGCAAACACTAACCATCTTCTACCAGAGTGACTTTAAGGAATCTAGAGCATTTCAGAAAAAGAAGATTTAGGTGCAAAAGAAATACGTACTTCCAGCATATTCAGTACAATTTCCATACATGGTTTCATACGCAGAAATGGCTTTAAAGATCATTACAGAAACTCTACTACCATTCAGTATCTTCCAAGATTTGGCCAGCACAGTACATTTCTTTTGATCATAAAGAACTTCTTGTTGATGCTTCAGAGAGTATCTGTAAAAAGCTGTACAGGATTTTGACATTCCAAGTTACCAGCCTAGCAAAACAAATCACTGTCTTTTACATAGCCCCATCTTCATTTGACGGGGCCCTTGAAGACAGTGGGCAAAGGCCTGAGCCAAAACGCCTGCATCCTTTGTCTCCTTTTTTTTCTTCCCATGCCTCCCCAAGACATTAGATCAAAGCATCTCTCATGGGGACATCTAACTAAAAAGCAGCTCCTTCACTTAACCAGGTTACCGGCAGCGTTACAAAAGGTTGCAAGTTCTTGTCCATCAGACAGTGCTTATAAATAGCGTAGGGTCAATGCCGTCTCTCCATTTTAATCACAACTGAATAAATCTCACAGAATGATTTCAGAAGGATGGAAAGGGAGGACGATTGTCCCTCTGAAACACTTCCCCTTTAGACACACCTGACCACATTAAGAACAAGCAACCCAAAGACATTAACATTAACGGGGAAAAAAAAGAAGACACCAAAAAAAGCCCAAGGGAGTGCTCTGAGCAGCAGAACTAATGAAGCCTCATTTTCTACAGATTTGCATCTCATGACTGATTGACTTCAGCGCATTAGGAAAAGAAAGCACCAGCTGAAACTTTGCCTGCCCTTGGGCACTTGTAACAACTCATTCCTGTGGACTTTTGCCTCTAGTAAGGCTTGAGTTCTTTCTAGCAGCATGGCTGCAAGATTGGAGACACCTCAAACTAAAAGCCAAATGATGAAGACAGAAGCCCTATCAAGCTACTGAAAGCTCCCAGAAGGAATCAGCAGCACAGGCTTAAGCAGAGTTACAGCTTATTCTTCTGACAAGCACACAAAAGACCTGCCAGTGCTGATCACTCATAACCACTGTAAGCACGCGGCTGCTGGGACCGTGCTGAACACCAGCAGCTCAATGGAGTGTCATTGCTCTAGGTTGAGCAACTACCCCGGCACACAGGAGTCCTGGGTGTTTATTGTGCCTGAAGTGATTTTACATGAGACAGCAATAAAGTAATTAAACTGAATCCTTTAGAAATCCTCTAGAAAGCTAAACTTGTCATTGCTGAGTGCCTCCTGATAACAGGGAACACCTTGGCAAGAAGTGGCATCACACAGGCTCAAGGTGGCAAACCAGCCTTTTCTCCCAAATTAATATCCTGCTGCACCACCTGGGAGAAAGATCCCTTTCATTCTGTAAGCACTGTGCTTAAACATTAGCTAATTAAGTTTCTTCTTCTGAATCTTAAGCCAACACTGCAGCTGGACACAACGTGAGCAATGAGGCTTACATTTTAGACTCCCCAAACAATCACTGCCACTAAGCATTGGCACCCAGTAAAAGGATCAGCGCTGTATGTAAAGAGGAAGGTTCACAAGTACTAAGCTTCAATGTCCGTCACATCCTTCAGAATCTTGTCAGTCCTGCTTCCGAGTTAAAACACCCCTTTCCTTTCCTTTCAGTAAGGCTGTCTCTCCACTATTTATCAGCCCATCGATCCTCAAAATTGGGAGGTTGCACCATGTCACATTACAAAACATATGACCATTTGTTTTACCACAGCAGTGAGTTTCATCAAGATTAGCGCCTGACTTGATTCCAAGCTGTACAAACACACAGCAGACACTTCCTGCTCAGGTCACGTAACCATATAAACACATATGATCAGGGACGGTGGTATTACATGTCTTCACAGAAGGCGAATGAGAAAAATCCCACAAACTATCCACAATCACTCACATAGTCTGTAGGCCAGCTCAAAATTGCTCTTTAGTTCCAGCCCAGTGCCTTGAACGTTAATCCTTGCTTAACCGGCCCTCTCAGCTCACAAGAGTACCTCTTCTACCAAGAGTATCTGCATTACCACAAAAGAGCATTTCTACTACCAAGTCAGCAATATCATCCCTCTTTTACACTTTATTCCCCAGCCCCTTTTACATGCATATGCAGTAAGTTTTCATGCGAGACTTCCCTACTGCCAAATGTTACGAGCAATATGGAGCTATGTAAAACAAATACAGTTTGTACTTATAAGAAAAGAGATTGATAGACAGGCAGCTCTCAAAAGCTGAGCAGGTTAAATGGAACCACTATATTCTCTAAGTGAGGGGTGAGACCAACATGAATAACACGGTCAGGCAGAAATTTATGAAATAATTCAGAGCTTATGTTACAATTACTTATGCAAAAACAAACAGTAAAAGAATATGCGATTCAATATAATGCATATGAGAGAAGAGGAATGCTAAGTGCATGATATACACACAAGCATTCTTAAATCATAAACATGAAATTAAGCAAGTAGCTCTGTGAGCCATAGAGATAATGAAAACCTTTTTCCTACAGCTGTGCGTCTCACGGCTGGCCAGCTTCAGTGGCTGACAAGGTGTGAATGCCAAGTAAAGCTTCCTCCACAGCACAGACGTTCCCAGGGCTTTCTCCTGGACAAACCCTGTGGGGTTTAATAAAACTGTGGCCTTGCACTACACTTTCTCCCTCAGTGAGATCAAACCCAAGTGCTCTCATTGCCTATGTGCGGATACTCATTTTCAGAAATCACTTTTCTTTATATGCCCCGCTGTCTGAAATAGCTGGCAGGACCTCGAGCTACGATGGGCAAGGAGGGAATATAAAGGAGCACACAGACCTCAACTGTTTTGGTTTCTCTCCTTCCTGTATTTCACTAGTGAGGTGACTACTCTACCAACACATGGCAGGTAGTAATGACAAGCAGCACTACAGATGAGACTCTGAGCCCTGCTTGCTGTAATGATGCAAGCAGAAGCATACCAATCCATAATTAAGTACAGCCCTTATACTCTCACAGTTTGCTAAGGGAGAATAGCAGCAGCTGGTCAGTTTATAGCAGTCAGAAAGTGGCACCAGAAGGACTTGTGGCTGTTGGCTAGGCAGAGAAGAGCAAGCGGACATTCTTCCTTTTCTCCCCCAATCTGCCTGATTGCACAACTATGTGACTAGCCTTTAATCCAGCGATCATCAGGTCTTTCAACATCAGAATGAACGGAAAAACCTGTTTCCAGATGTTACTGTGCTAAGCGCAATGTGCATGTACTGGGATTAGAGGAAGTCGCAAAGAATAGTTGCTGTGTTTCCTTTATTGTCTGCTTTGTAAGATATAAAAAGCAAAAATAACAGATTCCATAACCTTAAAAGCTTCCATAAAGCAACACGCTTGCATCTCAGAATTGCCAGAAAGCCTGCAGCCCACCAGGTTTCAGCACATAGGCTTTGCTAGCCAGACCTTCTGCACAAGAGCAGGAGTAAAAACAGGCAGATGCAGCCGGCGTAAAGCGTTCAGGGTGCTAGTCCCAATCCTACTGTGAGCACATTAAGCAAGTCATTTTACTTTTCTGTCTCCATTTCTTTATCTGTGAAATGGAAATGCTGATACTTAAGTAGAGGAATTCAAATGAAGGAGTACATTCAGGCAGGCTCTAAAATGCAATAGCAGTGATTGTCAGAGACCTGAGACAGCCCAAAATAGCTGCAAGAATATTTCACCTACATCCTTGTTAGACTCTAGCTATTCCCAGAGGTGAGAGATATTAACACAACAGTACCTCTTGCAGATTTAGTCCAACATCTTAGAAGGAACAGAAGTCAGCCCAGGCAAGGCTGTCACCATCAGTGACCTAAATCATTCCCCTTGCAATTTAATATTCAGTTTAAGAACGACTCTTGTGTATGTACCCCAATCAGTTTTAGCAGGCATGCTCCAGAAGCTCACTATCCAAACACTGAGAAGAAAACTTCAGCTCACAATATTACTCTAGTTATAAGCTAGTTCATCCCCTGCTTTTCTTGTGTTAGCACTGTTCTTAAGCTTAAATAGTCCTTTTCCCTTCCTGTGCTCTATTTTGTCTCAGCAGATTTACAGAAGTCAACTGCATCACATCTATGTCTCTTCTGTCTCAAGGTCTGCCCAGTCCCCGTTTCTACCAAGGGCTCACTCTGAATCCCGAGGCAGAGCTGTAGCAGAACTGACCCAGCCTTTCTGCCATTATAATCCTAGTACTTATTAGGCTTTTTTTTTTCTCCCAGGTGTACACGGTAGGCGAGTGCATTGATTGTCAGGAAGAGTAAAACACTGAAACAGGTCACAGAAGCATGGGGTTCCTTTACAGAGTATGCAACTGTGCATTATTATTTCCATTGCAAAAGAGGCAGCCAAAACACAGAACATTTCTCCTTGCATAAAAACACCACAGTAGAGGACTTGAGTGCACAAAAGATGCAAAACCCCAGCCAGGCCAAGGATCCCATAAAAACTTTATCCTATGGGAACAGAGGCAAACTCAGGAATTCTCCATCTTCGTGCTCAAACACTGGGTGATAACACTAGTTATGTTCATAGCTACATGAAATCCCAGACACACACATTTCTTAGATTACCTTTAGACATTAACCTGGGGGTAAGTCGAGGTGGGAAGGAACAGTAAACACTGAGTTCAGGAGCTAGATTACGGAGGAAAACAAGGGGCGCCCCAAAAAGCACACGCCTGTTACCTGCACATAGCAGAGGATCTATCACATTTACAGCAAGGCCCAGCTTCAAAGTCCTCAGTTCCAGGTTTGCCCTCTCCCCTGTGGCTATACCAGTCACATAATCACAGCATCTGCCACTGCATTAATGTGGGCAGCCACAGCATGTAGTGAACTCCCATACACCCACACAGCTCTATGAAGCAGCTGGCAAGTTCCCTCCCCACCCACAAGCTCTACATCTTCATCCATCCATTCCTCCCGACCTAGTCACAGTACCATCACCTCTCCCGATGTTCAGCTCCCCCCTTCCACCCTCTTGAGGTGGTAAAGCACTCACTGCCTGTGTGCTCCAGAATTCAAGCTTCATTGCATCATGTTTCTTTAACAACTACAGAATACAGCAAGGCTCTTCACAGAGATCTTGCCACACCAGCTGACACTCTCAGTTGGCTGGCTTCGCTAGGGTATCAGAAAAGGATGTGTAAGTATCCCAGGCAGGGAATTATAGGATGACTAGTCCATGTTAAAAAAGTTTCTTCCTAATCCTGTCAGATGCTGCTTGCCTTAAGCCCTGAAGCTCCAAGATATCGATCACCATCTCCTTTTATCCTGCACAACAGAGCTGTGTTTATTCTCTAATTCCTTGGCCATCCTTAATCCCACTCACTTGACAACCTGAGCGATCTCCAGTGGCACCGACTCTGCTGCCCCAGTTAGGAGGAAAGTGCAGATGTAGTTCTCCATTTTAGGCAACTGTTAGCTTCTCAGGGAAAAAAAATGAAGAGAAGATTTGACCCCATAACCTCTGCTCCATATTAGAGTTCATCTAATGCCTGTGCGTGCATGAGCCAGCAAACCACTGCAAAAGGTAAGGCTTTGCTGACCCTCAGAATAACTAGAAAAATCACATCCAGGTTTCTCAAGGTACGCCAGATGCCACTGAAGGGAGTGGTAAGGGCAGCAAGAGGGCTGATCTCAAGCAGAAGCCGGTTTACATTGTTCACCTCTGCTAAGACCACTCTTATTTCAGAAACTGGTAGAAATGACATTATCTCAGAGTACCTGAGCTCATACCTTGCACAGATAGAGGTTAGCTGCCACCAGAATACACTGCACACTATCACCCTGAGCCTCTCATTTTGCACTCTCAGCAACACACATAAGACAAAATTAATATACTTAGAGTAAGAAAACCCTACCCCAACCCTTTTAATCTCACAACTTAAATACACGCGTTCACTTTTAAATTCCCAGCCTTTTTCTTCTCATAAAGCCAAAGTTAAGATAACTACTATCTCCCATGCACACATAATTACTCACTCAATAGTGTTCTATGCACTCTTCCATACACAACAATATCAGGCTGGAAGGATCCTGTTGGAAGTCTTTCCTCCAACTGCAGGAATGCCGTTGTGTTCATTGCTTATTCCAGATATTCACACACGCAGACTATTTTGACGCTCATGCCTGATCCCTTGGCATAATACAGGCTGTGGATCTTATGTAGTGCTTCCTGAAGCAGCCCATAACTCCTCTGGGCACCTTCTGAAAAAAGCCAGTCTCAATGTTTCAAATCCCACCTCAATCTACTATAACTTCCGCAGGATACAGCAATCAGTATTATTCCAGCCAAGCGCATATTATTGATTTATACAGTGGCACGATAAGATTGTCGATAGTTTCTATTCCAATCTTCATGCATCATCTTCACACTTTTTAATTTTTGAGAGGGAAAAGAAAGATAAAAAGCTGAAGCCCCTGCTAGGTTATTGAGCAGAGGGTTTTAGTACAAAGACCTCCATTCTCTTCCCCTTTGCTGATTGCTGTTAATCGGGAACCCATCAAGGTGACCAAATAGTCCAAACTGTTTTCTCCAAGCTGTAATTTCACATAAGCAATAGCACATCCTGCAGGGCTGGGGTCCTACCCTGCCAGGAAGGCATCAGTGGCAGAGCCCCACCATTGCATGGACACTCTGCTTTGCTTTTATGTGGCAGGACTAAGTCTGCTGGCTCCACAGCAGTGGCCAGGAAAACCTCTCCTTATTTTTGCAGGTTGAAAACTGATGGTTTAACCTTGGTCTTTGCTCTCTGCCCTTTGAGACAGCTCCAGGCTTGCATAAGCACAATGCAGCTCAACTGGGAGATGCTCTGTCCCCTCAATGGCTCCTGCAAGGGCTTTTGTTGCCATGTTTCCCTCACCAGATAGGACACTCCTGCAAAATGTCTTCCTTTCTACACAATCTGCTCAGAAAGGAGGCCACCTTCAGCTATGGCTTAGTGGTTGAATACAACTCACAGGCAGCAAGCACAGACAGAGAAGAGAAAGAACTGAAGCAGCTGGTCCTGGCCTTTTTATACTTGTACTTGGGGCACGCCTCTTCCTTTGTTATCCCCTGAGTGTCTCCACCCTGCACACAGGTGGATCTCATCAGTTACTCAACACCACTGCCCCCAGCTTCCATCCATTGCCTCCTAATCAGGCCTGCAGCAATTATACCCCACCTCCACATCTGCAGGAGGTTAAGCTTGGGAAAGTGAAGAGATTTGAGTTACTTTGATGACCAAAGGAAATATAGAAGATGAGGATCTTGTCCAAAGTTCCTGTAAAGTGCTTTATAAAAGTAGGCTGCCTTGGTTTGCTAAGCAGTCCTTTAATCTGCCCGACTGCCTGTTTCCACACCCTTTGCTGTCCCCCTCAGACTGTGCTGTGACTGCTGCTCATTCTCCTTAGACTGTGCTGCCTCTTTGCTTGTCTTGCTTAGACCATGGGGATTGGCAAAGGCCATCTCTTGGCACAAAAGCATGCAGAAGCTAACATGAAGAAGCCCTGATCTCAGCATAGCAGGGACCTGCAGTCAGAGCAAGATGCTGCCACAGCATCCTTGGTGGATGTATTTCAGATCTGAATACCCCCTGAGCACAGTATAGAGAACAATGCAGCTGAAAGATTGAAGATATGTGCACCTGACTTAGAATATTCACCTCTTTAGAGTCAGCAGTGAGAATTACCTCCAGAGAGCAACTCAGAGCATGTCTCTCTGCATTGACTGTACAGTGAATTAAGACACGCTGTCCTTTTAACACAGGCTAACCTAACTTAGATACTTTGAATTAGACAGTGTGAATGCAGCTTCTTTCTTTCCCTCCCTCAATAATTTCCTAGTGTCACTTAAATGCTACAGAAATCACATGGAAAATTGGGCAGAGAGAGTGCACTGTGTCACTGACATCTGCCTGAGTATACAGCTGGGGATATTAATAATCATTTCTTCCATTGAAGCTTGAGGGACTGGGGATGGGGGGGGATAAAAACCCAAGTGTTTTGTAGCTTCCTGTTTGAATTAATTTTTGATTGTGATTTAATTAATTTTCGGTTTGTGATTCAGTCCTCCGTATGTCTAGCTCTATTGGTCGATTAAGTGCAGGAGGTGATTGGGAGAAGCAGTGATGCTCAGACTGATTATAAGAGGAAGCATCACACAGCACTTAGAACATGCAAAGCTGGCTGGCATGCTTGACATTCACACAGCCAAGCTGAGCATGAGGTAGCTGCTGCTTTTCAGGTCAAGGAGATTCTCCCTGTCTCCTACAGGGACAAGACACAGCTGCCTGGCTGTTGACCATTTGTGAGCAAGAGGCACCATTTCAGGGAGGGAGCAAACAAGGAACTATGGGGAGCAGAGGATCAAAGAACAAACAAAAGACTACAGGAGTATGAATAGCTTCTTCCATTACCTACTGATGCAGGAAGGCAGATACGATCTAAACCAGAAAGGTTAGGAGTAAGGGACCAGCAGAAAAAAAGAGAATCAGCTTAGAACAATCCAGGTTAGTGCATGTGAGGGAAAATAAATGGAAACCAAGACATTGAAAGAGAGGTAGAGTTGGAACTTGGTAGCAATCGGATAAGGGCTGTGGGAGATGGTGGACAGCAAGTTAAGTTACAGATCTGCAACGCTCTATAGCAGCAGCAGAAAGAAGAAGAGTTAATATAATGGCATGCTTCATCTGCAGAGAAATCATGTCGGAAAGCAAGGAGGTGTTGGCCCTCTGTACGGACCTGGCAGGACAGCACCTGGGATACTGCCCTCAATTCTGGGCAACATGCATTTACAAAAGATGGCGATGAGCACAGAGAATAGAGAGAAGAGCAGCAGAAAAAAAAATGATTAAGGGTCTGAAAGCACTGACATATGAGAAGAGATTAAAATAATTAAATATGTATTGCTTGGCAAGGGGTAAGATTAACCATCTACAAGTGTGTAAATACCAAGAAGGCAGAGGAATTGTATTAAGCAGTATAAATATAAGTGTAATAGAGCAAAAGTAAATACAGGCTCGATATTAAAAAAAATATATAATAATCCACAGCCCTGAGTTTTATTTTTTTAACTCTCCTTGAGAAGGTGAAGCTTGTGGCTTGCTGCAGCTGTAGTGGCATGCAAAGGACAGGGCGCTAATGCCTCAATGGCAAGGCTCCACAGATACAGACCCAGAGAAGAAAGTAACACCACAGGAATCCCCAGCAGTTAGGAACAACCCAAACTGGCCTGCAGAGAGCTCAGCAGAAGCCAGAGCCGTAGCAAAAGTTAGCATGGAAAAGGAACGGAGACCACGCTCTGTCTTCAAAGGGCATCCAAACTCCACTTTTTGAGGTGCAGGAATTGGCATTAGCTTCTAACCATCTCCTTCCATCACTACACCTACTTTGCACCAGCTAAACCAGGAATGCACTGGGATGCGCTTCCCTGCCACTCTGTTCTGCAAGGGCATCTCCCCCTCTTAGCTCGCTGTGTTGCGGGAGCCCAGCAGTACAGCCCCACATCAGTCACAGAGCCATCAGCAGAGGGTAAGCTCTGCAGTGCCCTGAAAAGCGCTGCTGACACCACTGCAGCAAGCTCACCAAAATTGGCCTTGTCACTTTAAATACATGAGACAATAAATCATCCCTCTGAGACATCCCCAAAGGAGAAAACAGGGGGAAAAAATAGCACTTAAAAGCCCTTTTCTATTACAAAGCCTCTGGGGAGCTTTTAAACTTGGAGAGCTTTTTTAGCGAATTTTATGCTTTTTTCCCCCCTTTGCCTGCCTTTATTATCAGTTGCTAACATTAGCCTTGCCTTCCCATGACCAAACTCTCAGGCTTTCTTTCCTTTTGCTTCCCTTTCTTAAGTTTTTCCCCCTTTTCTCTCTTACCCTTATATATGCACACACAAATGCCTTTAATGTCCATATAATAGTCTCTTTCCCATTTAGCATCTCCTCTTAAATTGAAATTACTCTTTGCCAATATTGCTTTCTTCCATATCACTCTCCCCTGCCCTGCACTTCTGTACTCCCCCCTCTCATCTGTCATTCTTCATGTCTGGTTGTACTGAAACAACTTCAAAACCCTTTTGCTGCTTTTATGAGGACTATGTAAATTGTGCAGCTTGAACCTATTTTTACAAAGCACTCGGGTGGGTTTCCTTCTTAGCATATTCCTTCACCCTTGCCTTAGGAGTCATCAAACACTATTGACCTAGAAAAGCAGTATTTAGTCCTACCATTACAGCTCTCCAGTACCAGCTTTTCCCAAGTGGACTAAGGAATGATGTTTCCTCCATTTTCCAGCACTTGGGTAGTCAAGCAGTGTCTATGCAACCAAATCTCCTATGTAATTCTTAAATCATTTTCCTACCTACTGCTTTGTTTTGGCCCTGAGAACTTGATCATTAAAACCTTGAGGAATGAGTCCAGTCTGGCTGTGTGCCTTTTTAGAGCTGGGTGGGAGAAGTGAGCAGCCTCTTCCTTGTATATGAGGATATTGCAGCTTCAGCCATATATGAGAGTTGTGTGCCAGAGCCAGAAGAGGGAATGTAAGGTGAGGGCAAATTTCAGTAAGATACAACTCTGTGAAACAACCTGATGATTTTCCATAGGCACCATGCAGGGAACCAAATATACCCGTCAGCATCCAGCCATCATAAAGTAACTCTTACACCACGCCTGACCTAGCAGAGTCCTGCACGAATACTGTGAGATAATTTTGTTGTGGTGGTGTTCCTATGGGTGCAAGCTCAAGTTGACCTTGTGACCTATAGCTCCTCATTGCTGCCACCTGAGTGCCAACATTGCCGCCACCTGAGTGCCAACATTGCCATGGTGAGAAATGCTACTTCTAGAGAAGTACAAGACACAGTAGAAGACAGCAGCCTGACTAATAATGAAGTTAACCATCTTTAGCACTGACAACCAACCCAATAAGGCACCTCTCTAAACAGTACAAAATATGGTACTTTTTTATCACTAGGGACAGGAAGACAGTTGGGACAGCAATAGCAAACACACTTGATAGCTCTGTCCTTTGCATAGTGTGCTGGATTTACCCTGGATAGGGAATGAATTAAAGGAGCAGGAATCACAACAGTTGACACCACATGATAAACTGGACAGGCTGAAGCATAGCAAAGAAAATGGAGCTGGAAAGAGAAATAAAACCTTTACTTTGATACCTTGTGGCTTCCTGGTCTCCTCAATGGAGAATCATGGAATCATAGAATGATTTGGGTTGGAAAGAACCTTAAGATCATCTAATTCCAACTCCCTCCCTTTGGCAGGGACACCTCACACTAGACCATGTCACCCAAGGCTCTGTGCAGCCTGGCCTTGAACACTGCCAGGGGTGGAGCATTCACCACTTCTCTGGACAACCTGTACAAGTGCCTCACAACCCTCAGTAAAAAACTCCTTCCTTATATCGATCCTGAACTTCCTCTGTGAAGTCTGAGCCTATCACCCCTTCACCTATCACTACAGTCCCTGATGAAGAGTCCCTCTTCAGCATCCAATATATCCAATGAATATCCAATACTCATGCTTAAAAGTCAAGCGGCAAACTCCTCATCTCTTGCCCATGCCTTCCCCTCCTCTTCAATCTCTAACTCTTCCACAGCCACAGCCTAAGTGATCAAGTCTTAGCCCCAGGACAGCCAGGGAAAAGGTGTGGGACACAGAAACATGAACCACTAAAGCCTAAGTGAAAGGAAACATTACATCCTGGGCGTTTGTCCAAGGAAGTGGGAGGTGGAGACGGAAATGAAAGGTCTATGTTCTCCCTAATCATTTCCGCCACAATAAGGGAGAGAGTGCGACATACACCAGTGGATTGTGGCCATTAGAAATGAACAGCTGGTGGCTGGCAAATTGTAAATGAGAGAGCCAGAGTGAGAAAAAAGAAAATCAAAGGGGGGACGAGGTCGTGTTTTATTTCACTTGTAGCGCTTTTCAAATTCAGCCCTAACCAAACTTGATTAAAGTAAATCCCTTTTTTACGGCCTGTGGAGTCTATAAGATTATGGTGTTAATGGAAGTGTGATTCGATCTGTCAGTAATGGTGCATGTCGGGGCCAAGGCGCCTCAGACAAGTCCATTTTTTAAGACGTATTTATTGGGTTTTCCCCCCTCCCTCTCCTTTCTGTTCTCTGCATTGCGGTGTTTAATTGAACAGTTTAAAGTGATTCTTCTTCAAGGCCCATTAATTGATTTTATTTGTGCATTCTCCAGGGGTCAAGGGGAAAATACATAATAACGCATAAGCTCCAGGTCTGAGTTTGTCACAGGTCCCACCTTTCCACAAACATAAAACACCTTTCATCCTCAGCATTCCACATTTCTTCTCTTCCTACCCTTATTCCCTGTCGCTAGTGCTCTCACATGTTAATCTCTTGCCCTTTTCCACTGTTTCTCTCTCAAATTTGCCACCCTTATTGGGAGCACAAGGCAGCAATCTCCTTCATTCTTCTCCTATACGACAAATGCCACATTAGCTTTAAAATGCCACTTTGTTTTTATGGACTGCAAGTAACTTCCCCTACTCCAAGCTGTGCAGAGGATAGGGCACTGAGTTACATGTATTTGTAAACTGGTGGTCCTCAAAGCTCAGGTCATTTCCTCTACAACTGGGGGTGATTTTCATGAGTTTATTAGGAAACACTTCCTGAGCAGTCTGCCTCTTTCTCACCACCAACCGAACAGGGCACTTGAGCCTCTGCATGACAATCAAAAGCTGCTTCTTTGTGCCACTGGGTCTGCAAGTGGACACTATTTCCTCCCCAGCTTCCCCTAACATTCATGTAACCAACTACGCCAAATAAATATATATCGAGCCGGGTTCATTTACCTCAGTTACTGCAATGCCATTTGTTTCCTTCAGCCCACTCCCAGTTCCACTCCCTAAAGCCAGCCCTGAAGATAATTTCTTTCCTGATCCTGAATCCCTTACTCTCCCCTTTCATGCTATTCTTCTGCAGAAGTACATTTCTTCAAATAGGGTTTTCAAAACATAAGGGGTTTCTTTCTTATTATTATTTTTAAATGACAAAATGCACCAAAGAATTTTTCATCCTCCCACTCACCTCACTCAGATCCTTTCCACAACCTGTCTCTAAATTAATGCAAGGAAAAAGACACCTACCATCCTCTGACCGACATGGTCTGGGTGAGAGATCATTGTCACAGCTAAGGCGGTTCTTTGGGGGGTGCAGCCTTCTCAATCGCTTTCACACAATCCTGAGTTTGTTTTGGAATTCAACATCATGTAACATACTGTATAGGACCAAATCCAATAGAAACTCTTTACCAGTAGACCTCGTGTCCTGCTTGCTCCTGGCTGCAGGTAAAAAATTCCCTTCTATACTACAGCTGACAGAGAAGTTATGGATGCAGTATGTAATTACCCAAGAGTGGAAGTCTGCCTTACTCCCTTTCCTCTTATGACAAGTACTATGGTATATTTAAGCAGGCAGAATTTCAGATTTATGTCTGAAATCAGAGAAAGGGAGGATTCCCTAACATTGTGCACAAGAAGAGGTTATGGTAAAGGCAAAATATTCATCAGCAATCTTCTGCTCTAACCTAAACTTTCCATAGAAGGTTGAAAATATGAATCCTGAGCAAGTTAGGTCTATACTGGGCTCCTAAGCTCTGGCCAGAACAAAAGCTATGCACCTGGAGATGCAGTCAGACCTGTGGCACTGGTCACTGGAGCAGGGTTTCCTAGGTTGAGGTTGACAGCTCACTGATGAGCTCTTTTGGTGAGACATGGGGACATCACTGTGAGGTGAATATGCTCTAGTTACTTTTAGGAAACATGAACACGGTGTCATGATCTTTTCCAGTTACCCTCATCTTCTGGCTCTAATTTCACAAATGTATTTGGAACCACCACCTGGTCTTTTCACTACCTTCTTCCTTGCTCTGCCAAGATATACTTCTGCTGAGATCTCTCTGATGTTTCTGCTGAGTTACACTCCACAACACCTCTTCCTGGTGACTAGCCTCTTCTACAGCAAATGGGGCCATCTCATTTTCTTAAAGGTTAACAAGACATTATCCTTGTAACAGGAGCTTCCTACATTTGTAAGTACGGTGATTTTTGGATTAAGTTCTGCACAGAAGCCTGACCAGCTGTGATCTAGGCCTTTACCTAGCATTTTTACTGTAATAGCTGGATTTGCAGGCTGCTGTCTGCAGAGACCTGTGTCCACAGTACAGAGGTCCATACTGTAGCTCTTGACCTCAAACAGTAATCTTCTAAACTTTCAGTTACAGCCACACTCTGTCAAACAAGATTAAAGTAAAATTTCCTCCATGCATACATATGCAAATATACAACACCAATCCTCCCACATTCTCCTGTCAAGGTTAAACACCCTACAAGTCCATTATCGCCTGAATTCAAAGAATTCATCTACTGCCCAACAGTTTTCATCCGCACACGTCTTGATGTCACTTAGCAGGGTTTCTACCCTTTGTGTTTCAGCTATAGTTTCATTTCACCATAACCTTGACCTACCTATGTTACCCGAGCAGATCTCCTCCATCTCACTGTTCACCCTCCCCCATATACATATGAAATTCAGTGTCCTCCCTTAGCTAATATATACAAAGGAAACAATCTGCCAGGCGGCACACATACCTGCGCAGCCTCAGCAAATTAACCTTGCAGAGTAATTAGGGCAAGCGCCATGGTGTTGGTATCACAGCCTCATTTTGCTGCTCTAAGCATTAAAAAACTACCACAGCACAGCTACCAGTTAAAATCAATAGCCCACTATATTATTAAGAATAAAGTTAACCAAGTTATTCCTTGCCCCTGTGATGGGCTAGAAGAGTGCGCAGAGGAGACAGGAGGAGTCTGGAGGTCCCTATTGATATAGCTTTGACAGAGACCAGGCTTGAAGGGTGGCTGCTTTTCAGTGGAGGCTCTCAGAGGCTCAAGCAGATGACAGATTTACTGGGCAAGATCATAAGCAGTTGCCAGATAGTCTTTCCAGGCCTGCCATGGTCTAGGAGCTGTAGAAGTCAGGCAGTTTCTATTTGCACTGCACAATTGGCTGAGCCTTTCACAACATTGGGAAAGCCAGCTGCTGCTTTCTGCTCAGAGCTAATGCCACCTGATTGATTTAATATTGTAATGAGTATAATCCTTTCTTGCCACCCCACTCCCCACACAGTCAGCCAGCAGTTAGAGAGAACAGACGCTGCAGACAAACCTGCCCAAGCAGGTGGTGTGGAGCGCCTTGGCTCTTCCACTGACTGAGCAGGTCAGCAACGTGCTCCAGGGAGAGAAGTGGGATGCGTGCCAGGGAAACGTACCCATGCACACAGTTTTCTTGCACCTAAGAGTGGTTTGTAGATCTGCAGAGATCTGCATGGACGACGAGGTGTGACCCCAAGTGAAGGACAGAGAATAGCACTGTAGGAATATACCCTGAGCTCAGATGTCAGGTACCAGATTTAAAGGTGTGTTGCAAGGGTTTAGAGAGGCGCAAAGGAGTGAAAAGGGAAGATACCCAAGAGCTGGGTTAAAATAAAGCAAATAAAGCAATTCTGCTAGACTTAAGGAAAGACACTGGCAGACCCTGTGCGTAAGGACACAGCATCGAAGGAGAGAGCTGCTGGAGAGCATCAGGAAGATCTGCTGCAGGTCTCTAATGTCTTCTTCCCACTGTGAAAAAATAAAAGCCAAGCCCACTGCAATCCAACAGTGGCCAAGCCAAGGACAGGAGCACCTGAAAACCAAAAACCCCTGGAAGGACAGTAACTTCTGACAAAATCTGGTCATCTTAGGGCTTGTGACCTACCAAAGAGCAATCAGGTACATCCAGAAAGGGTTCTGCAAGACAAACATGGCTTAAAGAGCTGGACTAAACATGAAGCTTTTGGCAGGATAAATCAGACTGTGGCAATGAGCAGCTCCACCAACCACAGTTACGGAAAGAAGCAAAAGTGAAGGGAATGGGAAATACTGTTCCCCTTTACACAGCATCTAGGGATTGCAGCCTAGAGGTAAGAAGGAAACCTAATACTTCTAGACTGTCTTTGCTGGGGCAAGATCAAAAGACGATGTGAAGCTCAGCTTTACATTCAACAACAGAATCAATACTGGTTTCAAACTGGGCTTAATAATCATGTTCAAGCGGGTACTCTGAGAGGATGCTTGAAGAATGAAGCACCATTCAGGAGAGCTGCTTTAGTGTCACAGCTGTAGGGAAAGGATACAAAAGATGAGCAAGGTATCTGGAAACTGCTGAGAGACAGTGATGTTTATCTAACAAAGGACGAACCAGATGGAGAGAACCAAGAAATCTTAGCATGTGGAGGGAGAATGCTGTTCTTTATAAAACAAGCGTTACAGGTATTCGCTGGCTCTGGACACACTTTGTACGCTGTTTCCACCATGGAAACAGATAGTTATTCCCAGACAATTTGAGCCCTTATGTTTTAGGCCAAATTCTTCTAATGGACCTGATTTCAGAGCCTGTGGCAATTGAGAAGTTGCAGAAGGTGGTGGCAGTTGGTCAGATAGTCTGCCACATAATACGTGAACATCATTTTCAGCTTGTACAGTGTTTAGAGAGATACTCTGGTGGCATAAATCTGTACCCAAACACGCGCAAAGAGAGCTCCCTTTAGAGTGTTACATACTGTTAGTACCATTAAGTAGTTGGTCAAATCAAACATTTCTTTTCCTGCCCATCTTAACTGGGTGCTTTCCAAAACCCAGAATAATTAATGCACAATACATCCAACAGAAGTTGTGCGTAAGAGCTATCACTGATGCACGAGCCACGATACTGAAGGTACACTAACATCCAGATGAGCTGCCACCTGGAGCGGACAGATGGAGATGAAGGGGAGGAGGGAGAAAAGCCAGTTGAGTGAATGGTTTCATTAAGCTGCAAGGAGGAAAGGAAGTATGTAAAAATGAGAATCAAGAGTCTTTAGGCACCAGCAACAAGTCAGTGCGCTTGTATCGCTCAGTGGAAACAAGGACCTTCGCCCCATCCTGATAAAAAGTTTTGCTGGTCTTCTACCAAGAAAGAAATGATGATATAATAACATCCTGACTTTTCTCCCTCATCCTTTGGAAATGCTTAAGGAAAGACATGCTCCCCCCACCCCAATCCATCCCTTGCAAGAGACACAGAGCACTCTGGGACAAGTCTTCAGAGAACTGGTTAGTTTAGATTCCCAGCCGGGGTGAAGAGGCTCAGTAAAACTGCTTGTCTCTCATATTAATAATACCAAGTCTATGGGTATTAATCCCAGGCTCTCAGTGACCTGGAACACCAGCTATGCTAACAACAAACTTAGAGTCACAAAGATGACTGAGTGTGAAACCAGATTTAAAGATTTAGCAGCTATTCTCAGCAGTCTCCTGTTTAGGCAAAATGTGTCAAAGGCATTTGGAAACTACTGAGAGGTGCTCTGAAATGGTAGCCGATTTCACGGCTGACAATGAAAAGCAGAGCAAGGGGCTTATCTCGGAGATAAAAATGAGCAGAAGGAAAACTGCCACCAGCTACAAGAAAAAGCTGATCTGACTTCCTCAGTGAAAACACTGGTCCCTCTGCCAGTGCCACCTTCCCTATCCTTCTCCAGAAAATCCCATTTCAGAGGAAGGAAGGCAGGCATTTGAAAGGGTGAAGAAAGAAGAGGTAGAGGACACTAATTGTGAATCCTGATGTTTGCAGAAGCTCTCGGCACTCACCCCCTTCCCCTGTCCATTACAGCACAGAGAGACTCCAATCTGCTCAGGTAATGACCAGAGGAAGCACATTTCCTATCCTCAGATCTGCTGCCACTCTTGAGTTTGCAGCAGACAGTTTGTAATCAGGGAGCCTGTCAAGAGAGACCAGAGCCTTTAGCAGAAAAGAGGAGTTAATTGCATAACAAGGGATTTAAAATCTTTGCAAAGGGTGACAATAAAAGAAACAATTACGGAGTTTAACCACTGCTGCTGGCACAGCAGTGAATGTCGTTTGTCCTTAGCTCCACAGATACAGTTCAACAGTGCGCACTTATGGCGGATGCTTCGGTTTGCTTGTGGTTTTGGAACGTCAGCAAAAGTTTTGTTTCCAACGAAACCAAATCATTTTTTCTATTTCAAGCGTTTAATTAAAAATGATTAGAGGTTTTATTTTCAAGAAACGTTGATTCCAATTGACACAAACCCAAGAATTACATTATTTATTTATAAAATGGAAAAATGGAACATTCTGATTTTGGAGGAATTTGGGGATACTACTCTGAGAGCTGTCGAAATAGACACAAAAGCTGCCATGTAGTCAGCATTTATTACCCTATTTTATTCTGTATGCATTCAGACACAAACCCAGCTGAGACCGTAACAGTCCATTTTCACAAAGCAGATTTAAGGCCGGTGTTTATTTTGCCTTTCATGCACATTTCTAAAGGAGTATTTATTAAGTAGAAGTATGAGAAACAAATTCTTGACCTGAAACATCTACAGCTGGCTGAGAGGCTTTCTCCTACTCTTGCTCCAAATGATTACTAGTGGTTCGGCATTACAAGGATTAAATTGTAGTATTTCTGCTTTAACCTGCTACGGAGAGCAACTCGGGTCCACTCTGCCTCCCCAAGTGGCATTAGAAAAACACAGCCTGAGTACTATTCCTTTCACAGAGAGAACTGGCAATCTATTTCATGCAATGATGTATGGCAGAATCCATCTCAAGCAGTCTGAGACTTCATCTACACACAGAATTGCTTTGTCCCTTGGTGAAGCTCTGCAGAGGAAGGGCAGCCGAGATTTACTCACTGACTGAACTGCAACATTACCTGTACATATCCAGCTGTAACTTTCTTGCAGTTTTATTTTACTCCCCCAAAAGAGAAATCCAAGTAGAAATTACTTGAATTCCAGATTAAGGCATTTGCTCAGATGAGGCTGTTCCTAGAGATGCCTTGAAAGCTCTGCTTTTCAACTTAAGTCTGAACAAAAAGGGCAGTGGTTTGAAAAGAGCTCACCTGAAATTAGGCACATAATGCAGAGAGAATTTTGGAGTTGTTGAGTACTCACAGCTACTGCCCCTTGTGGTATCATTCAGGTGCAAATGCAATACATATAGTAAGTCAGGTGGAGGGATGTTGGACCTGGGAGGGCAGTTACCCAAGACTTCAACATAGCACTTCAAGGAACAATAGACATGCCTAAGTAAGTAAGGTAATATGGGATGAGTTTTGAACCACTCAGTGTTGACATCTGGGAAATACAGAATAACAAAATTCCTTATTATAATTTAGTTGGTGTTCGTAAAACCAAACCACCTTAACCAGAGCATGCCAATTTTCTGAGCTTAAAATCACCTTCACGTATAAAGAGAAATCTTTTGTCATTCTAATTTTTTACAGGAACTGTTGAAGAAAGGCAGAGAAACTAATTTGATTAAAGCTTTGCCAGCAGATTTACAGCGACTACTGGAAATGAAACATCCTGTTTGAAGCCATCAAAGAAGGATGATCTGAGTGGGTCAGATCTGCCCTATGCCTCAGCTTCTTTTGGCTAGCCGCTGCTGAGGACATGGTGAATGATGACTGACATGGCATGCTCCATCCCAAGAGCCTAGTGCCACACGCCCTGAGTGGACACGATCAAGTTCCTGCCACCATAAATCCCTCTTGCTGACACCTCCAAGCAATCTACAAAGCAGGACCTGGTTTACCCTGGTTTTGTGCTGGTTTACCCTGTACTCCTAAGCAGCAGAAGCAGCTAGCAACACAAATTGTATGCCAAATTATGCTCATTCAGAGACAGAGAATCTTAACTGGTGAGTTAAGAGCTCATTTCTCAGCATGTAGTTTGGGGGCTAGTCTGCTAAAAGGATATTGGACTAGACAGCTTCTGATTCAAACGCATCCAGAAACACCTTTGTCAAGGAAAGGTATCCTTTGACTGATACGTTTGCTTTTGCCCCATTCATTCTTTGTTTGAAGATGAACTCTTTGTAAATAATTTAGGTGCATTTCTGACTGGCTCTTATCTTCCCAAGGTCTTCTTCCCATCAGCATTCTCCAAGAGGCAGCGTGCTTCTTTGCTCCCATAATGTACTAACTTTTTCATTGCTTCTTTATGCTCACTTCTCACCAATCTAAATAATGGATCAATTGAGGTTTTATTCTTTGCTTTAATTAGGTCTTGAATTTTGAGAGTATTTCACTGTAATTACTTCATGAAACGTGAACTGAAAAGCAAAAACCCTTCCAAAACAAAGTTGTGCTCGTACTCTTTTATCAGGGCTTTTTCTTTTTGGTATATAAAGGCAGGCTCAAAATTTTAAATGGATATGGAGTTTTTCTCTCAGTTCCAGGTATAGGAAAATACTGACAACCTGGGCTTGCTCTGTCAAACCAGCTGAGACAAAGAAAGAGTGGGACAGACGGCAAAATGCAACTATGGACCAGCTCAGTCAGTCAGTCTTTGACTTACAGTGGCCTCAGGACACTAATACTGTTCTAATTATGTGCACACCTAACTCACATGCAATTGCCTATGCCCTTGATGCTGTATTTCAGGTCAAATAGGTTATGAAGGTGTAGGTTATGAAGTTATACCTTCCTTTTCTCTGAGCGCAAACAAGATGGCACAAAACCAGTATAACAACTTCCTATCAACTCCCCATCACACCAGGGTTATTCCTCACTGACTGACTCCCCACATTTGTAACTCCTCCTCCACAAGCTGGCAACTATATGCTACCCAAGGCAAAACGGAGCATCAAATCATGAAACTTTATCTATGGTGAGTCAAGAAGGGAAAGAGAGGGCACAAGGAGGTTGGCAATAGGTTGAAACCAGAGCAACAGTTTCTTCCAGGTTGGGAAGTCCAGGATGAAAATCTGGTTAAGTCAGCAGAAGTTTTAATATCAAATTGAGAGGCTCCCAAATGGAGAAAGCCTAGTTTCTCACAAATTCTGTACAAAACAAGTCAAGAACATGAGAAGGAAGAGAGCTACTATGCAGTGCACTTTAAACCCATAAAAAGCCTCTTCACAATCATTCTGCTTCACCTCATTCCCCTGAGATATCTAACTTGGGTAGCAACTGAGGCGCAACTAGGAAAAGATACATTTCGTGCTGGATTTGTACAGCCCCTAGCACAAAAAGATTTCACTTGAAGATTGTTTTAAGCACTTAATCTAAACCAGTAAGAAACAAGAATAACTACAGCCTGTAAAATCAGGAAGATCTGTGGAGAAATCCACAAAGACTCTACAATGCTATAAATCTCAGGGTACAGATCTTAAAGTTATACTATGTAATAATCGTTAACAGTAGAGCAAGGTGTTTTATCTATAATTTGATAAAGCATCCCACCCTAATCTTGTTATGAATATAAATCCAGTGATGTTACAACAAAAGGTCCTGCTAGCTCCCAGCCCATCTCTGACACTGGCCAGAAGCAAATGCCCTATGAAAGGGCTATAGAAAACCTGACAAAAATATAGCAATGTTTCTCCCTAGTATATTCTCATAGTCTACAGTAACATATAGCTGAGTGACTTTCCGAGCCAATGTTTGCATATATCTCTGAATTTAATAGCTCTTGATGGACTATTCCATGCACTCTCTAATCCTTTTTTGAACCCATTCACACTTCTGGCCTCCCAGACATTCTGTGGTGACAATTTCCCTACTTAATCGTATAATGCCAATATTGCTACTGAATGAAGGCTAAAGGGGAAAATCAGAAGTCTACAAACATGATGAAAAAGAGGAGGGAAAGAAATATTTTTCATGATTAAAGGGGATATGATAAGGAGTGACAGGCTGAAATTATATTCAGCTCAAAGAACAGAAAAGATCTCAGTCTATCTGGTAGCTACGTATACTCCCAGTGAATGTGTTGATAACTCCACCTTAAAAGGGACAGGGTAATTCATTCATCTGGCAGCAATACCTGGGGCTATCCTGTTCTGGAAGGATCAGCAAACAGCTTGGATATAAGAGCTATTTTTCAAGCTTAGCATAAATCTTTATGAAGTCAAATTTAGATTTTTAAGGGAGGAAAGTTTTCTAAAGAGAAGTCTTGGACAGCATTCCTATCTGCTGCCATAGAGCAGGAAGCAAGTCATTACATTTAATGTTGTGGAAGGACTGGAGGCTGGGAAAGGCTGTCTTTGTCTGGCCTTACAGAGAACAGGCGTATGGTACAGATTGTTGTGGGATGAATGATGCCAATGGCTCTTCGCAAGGCTATGTTCAATGCTGTTTTTCTTAATATGTTCGCTTCGCTCTGTTGCTTGGTTGGTAAATTTTTGTTAGTCAAACTGGCCAAGAGGGAGCTTGATTAGAACAGAGAGAGGGCTGATACAGCTACCACGGCTGCCACCAGAAACATGCATCCACATATGTGCACAGTCACACACGCACAAATTTAACGTCTATAAATCCCTTGGGCATCCAGCCTATTAAGTAAGAAAGAGTAGAGAATAAGAGATTTTAGGTTACTGCTTATAGAAGAGTTCTTCATCTGTCCCTGGGAAATGTCAAGCTATTTAAAAAACAAAAAGGGAAAAAAAAAAGAAGAGGAAATGGCCTCAATGTTTCTAAAAATCTCAGTATTGCAGCAAATGAACTCTTGACATTTTTCGCAGCTTCCATATAGCCTGAAAACCAGACCTACCCCACAAATAGTGCTGAAGGCAGATGTTCCTGAGGCTTTCATTATCGTTACGAATGTCTAACCTTGTGATCACCTTCTCTGACACCCCTGGATCCCATCGGGGAGGTATTGTGGCCTAGAGGTAACAGATTAAGTTACTTTCAATGTCCCATTCAGCTCATGACCTCCCTGCAGTTTGCCAACAAAAGGGGTCAATATGAAATGCTGGGTTTTCTGATGTGCCCACCAAAACTGGATGGAATTGACCAACTCATTTCCTATCCTGTAGGCTGCTGCATGTCAGCAACTTCCAGGATTGCTCAGCTGGGCTGGATTCAAACTGGAAAGTTATACTGCTATACAATGGCTTTCCATCTCACCTTTGAAGGGAACATTATCTAAAGTGGTTCTGCCTAAATCAGAGCTTGCTTCTACCCTCCTCCCCCTTCACCATATTTCAGGTCTGGGTGTGACATCTGGCATGACACATGGAGAACCTACAATCTAGAGAACTCATCCATCTTTGTAAGTAAAGGACATCCATATATTTCAACACAGTCTAGGGCAGACTTGCAGCAGAAGAATCCAGCAATGTGGCCAGAAACTCTGCATATTTTATGAAGGACAGCATCTAAACTACTTCAGCCAGTGGAAAAACAAGTGCCACTGAAGTGTCCTTGAGGGTCCTAACATGGGCAGCAGAGGCAAGTATTTCTAGGAGAGGAGACTATTATCCTGTTTCAGACTCTTTCCCCCATGCTCACTTGTATCTCCACAACTACAGTGATTCACAGTTCTGCCTTCATTTATGGAAATGTGCTCACACACTGGACAAGGTGGGCCAACAGATAGCGTGCCCCTCAGGCTGTCTTCTCTGTGTGTACACATGCTGTACACATAAGGCTCAGTGAGGTATGCCTTCAGACCATACCCTTTGCGTGTCTGTGGTCCATCTCTGCCTTGTTCCCCACCTCCCTTTATGACACGTTCCATGTCCACCTGCAATGTCAAGTCCTTACTCTTCTGCCCTACTCTGGACCTCATTCAGTTTGCTGCTGTTACAGCCTGCCCTTAAAAAGCCATTTCTTCCTCTGTGGTTACACACTGAAGCACTGGGAGGACAAGGAATGCTTAAAGCCCAGCAAAATTGAAAATGCAAGCACTGTGTATTTTGCTGTTGAACAAATAAGATGCATGGGCAAATATCACTGCCTTCTTTGAAACAATTAAGAGTCTGACTGAGCGTAAAGAATGTCAACCCAGAGCAAGTTCTGCCAGCCTACTTCCAGCTGAACATCAACACACACAGCTTATAGCTCCAGAGAGCTGCTGCAGCAAATGCCAAGGGAATTCTACTTGCTCCTTATATTCAAAAGCAGAAAAAAATAAGTTTCCATTCTTCTCAAAGCAAACCCTCTCTAGCCCAGACATGAGGAGGACAGGATGAGTTAATATTCCACTGGCTGGTAAACCTTTAGGTGTTGTTTCTGCATGAGGTGACACAATTTGAAGTTTCTCTGAAGCTCTAAAGATTCTGTGGCTATGAGAGCCATTTGGACAGGAGCTCAAACTATTTGTGTAACACACACTCCAGGCTTGCATCCAAATGCCTTTGATCAGGAAAAGATATTATCCAAAGCCAACCTTACAAACACCAGCAAGAGTGCCAGAGTGGCCAGATGGTGCTCGGGTACCACTGCAGCCCCCTGGACTGATTCCCTTGCAAACACTGGCAACTGTGATGGGCAGGGATGCACCTTCCCTCTCCATCACTCCAGCAAGGTGTGCCAGCTTTCTCAGGCAGCATCAGGTACTTTTACATCTCTCTACCACTCCTCTCACAAACAAGGCAGAGCTGCCAGTGCCAGATACTGCTGCATCTTCCAAACTGATTCCCTCTCAAGCACTAGCAAAGGTGCTACAGCATCATCACTAGTGATGTGCTGCTTCTTACCCTTTCCACTGCAAGTACCAGCAGTGATGCCAAGGTACTCGAACTGTGCCAGGTATTGATAAAGACCCTTTGTAATAATCCCCTCTTGCAAAAAATGGCAATAAGACCCAAGTGTGCAGATGGTGCTCTAATAACCTTCTCTTGCCCTTTATGGTTCACAAACACTGGCAAGGATACCAAGCTGCCCAGAGTAACCTTACAAATCTTTGAGGGACTCCCTGATCAGAGATAAAAAGAATACTTCAATGCTGCTGGCAAGTAGTTTCTCTTATACATAATCCACAGTTACATGCAAGTTTATAAGCAACTACCATTAGAATAACTACCACCTCTCCTGTCTTCATCACCAGGAGACCTGCCCTAAGGAAAACCCCAGACTACACAATGCTGTGACACAAATCAGTGCTGCTAAATTAAGCTTCTTCCCCTGCCTGTTTACTACGATAAGTTTCAGTGGCACAGTGCACCCACTGGCAGGCCATCAATGGCAAATGCCCAGTATAACTTAAGTCTAAGAGTTTGGTACACATATAAAGAAGGAAAAAGAAATCATGCTCTAAGTGATGTCTTAAAGAGCTGATGCTAATGTAAAGCTTATGTTGCTCCCATTCTTTTCTTACTATTGCTATCTATTCTTCATAAACCCACAAACCAATGACTAAGAGTAGAGAAGAAGGTTTCTTCTAATGATACCATCTGAAAGCACTGTGTCCTGGTTTTCCTTCGCAGACACTACTTGGCTTCTATGGCCAGCTACAGAACTATGCTGCTTCCACTTGTAAAGGAAAACACTGACAGAAGATGAAAGGCTGCTTCTGTGTGCTAAATGCCTCATAGTTTGATTAAAAATGTTTTTGTCAATTAGAGATTGATTTTTGCTGTTCATTAAAGTGATGGATGTTTGTGCTGATGGAGGTGATATTTTACCATGCGGTGGCCTGCTGGGCCTGCTGATGGGGAGAAGCCAGAGGCTCCAGTTTGCTTAGAATGGAGCTGATGACCACGACTGGGATAAAATAGGCCAGTCAGAGGATGGAAAAATGAGTGCCACAGTCCTCAGGGAGGAGCAGGGGGAAGCTTTCATGGCAGGGTTTTGCAGATAGTCCTTACCGCTTTATCTTTCTGAAAGCACAGCGGATTCTGAAGATAGATTTTAAATAGAGTTGGGGATGTGGGGGTTTTGGAGGGTTTCACAATGGGAATGAAGATATGGATTGCACACATGCCACTGGTTGGTATGTTTTTACATGCAGGTCATGCAAAATTTCCCCAATTCAAGCTGACCTTCTCTTCCAGGAACTCACATTAAGTCCTACCCTGACTCACCAAACAAAAGACCTATTCCCTGTTTGGAAGCAGGGCTGGCAGTTCTTAAGCTGGATGGGATAGGCTCAACCTGAAGTATGATTTCCATGAGAAAATCCAAGAGTTTCAAATGCATAATCAAGGGCTTTAACACAGATTTCCAAAAACAAGCCTACTTTCACCATTCACTTTCTGCAGGGCAGGGCTACATGCTATTTGTGTTGCTGCCAGTGAGGGTAAGACAGGGAGCTGCAAGGAACCTCACTACTTTCCAATGTTGTACCCATCTTACTTTTGGCATTGTTAGCCCAAGTTATGTGGAGGAGGAAAATCAGAAGTCTCTGCACATGTAACAAAAGGACTCAGATCATGTACTGGAAGTAGTGGAGCACACACAAATATGCCATCTCCCTGAAGCTGGATCTCCCCAGAACTACCACTATCTGTACAAGAGAGTTTGGGCATTCACACAGCTTCTGAACTAAGAAACAGCCCCCTGACAACCCAACTGGTCTTTATGGAGTTTTGCAACATACTGCATATCCATCCATGCTTTTGCAGGCATAAAAAGAGAAAGAACTGTGATTCTTCTTTGCCCCAGAGAAGAGACCTGATGCAGCAGGAATTCAAGGGCACAACCCAGTGCCCTGACACCAGTGCCCATACAAAATGTCCCAGAGTCTCCACGAAACCCATGTGGGAATAGCAGATGCATCCAACCTCAGAGCAGCTTCATTCTTTGCTGTGGCAATATCAGGAGAATTTGGGTGGACGAACCAGGACTGTTATGATTACATTAAAAGGAGCGAACAGTGTCCTTCATGCTGTGCTGTCCCACAGGTTGAGAAGGGACTTAGGGCAGATCCATCGCAGTCACCAATGCACTAGGATGGGCTGAAATGCCACTCTGCAATACCAAACCTGTTATCTGTAGGTCCCCCATCTCTGCCAAGTTCCAGTTTTAGATACAAACTGTCTCTGTGTGCTGTGTGTGCATTTAAAAACACACACAGAGATACATATATTTATATGCTGATGAGATCGTTAAATTTATCAGCTCTCCAATTCATTTGAGGTTCGTTATGGAGTTGCAGCGCTGCTCCTTTCATCTGGAAATGGAAAGGAAACAGCCTTTACCCCTTTCACGAAATTAAAGTGAAATGGGTACCACTTTATTTTAAGTGCCCATTAACTAAGGCGTAACTGAAACCAAGTTACAATGGGTGCCTCAGGGGAATGTACATAGGAGACACACACACATCAGCACACACCAACAGCAAATGGCATCAGGCACAGAAATAAGGCCTTGTGGAACAAACATCAAAGCACTTCATAGTGCAGTGATAGTTAAAAGCCTATTTTACACCCAGAAAATGGGAGAAATGCAGGTGCAAGTGCTCTCCAGTCCCTTTGAAAGACTCGTTTAAGTCTTATTAAAATATTACCTGCTTTTTTTTGGCCTTTTACTGGATTTAAACTCTTAATTCATCTTCTGTAATTTTTTATGCACTTGACTATTGTGAGGGGGGAAAAGACTCAATACTGTTGGTAAAAGGATCTAATTGGTAACTTCTTTTCATCTGAGAAGCCCCCTCTCCCTCCTCCTCCTCTCATTCCTTACAGGTTGGGTCACCGCAGCTTCCTTAATCTTTGGAGATTATTCTTCTGTGGCTTGATGAGACTTCACTAGACTCTTAAATCTTTTCATTTTACCTCATTTAAATATTTTGGCCAATTGCTGAAGTTAATGATGATGAATAGGATTAAGATTAAAGGCTTAAAAGGGTTAGGAGGAAGAAAAAATATATTTCATCTCCAACAATGCATACAGAAGTCTCCTTTACTCTGTGTTGCATTATCTCTCTGGCAGGGCTGTAGCTCGTAGCTCTTGGCAGTTCTCTGACATGGCTTCTCTCTGCAACCTTCCTAGTTGGCACTGGGTTCAGCAGAAAAGGATCAGGACATTTGCACCTTCTTTGCATGTGCTCTCACTTGCTCCCTGTGCTGTCTGCCTCTGCCTGTGCTCTGTGCTTCCCTGACTTGTTCTAAACCCACAGATCCAAGTATAACCTTTCAAAGATGCCATTAAAAAAAGAGTGCATATTTATATAGCCAAAATTACCCTCATCATTTTGTACAGCAATTTAAAAGACAACCAGCCTGAAATTATTGTCTATGCACAGTACAGCCCTTTCCTGAGGCAAGAAGTCTTCTCCTTTATTCTTCTTTCACTCCTTTCCATCCACTGACTTCCCCTTGCAGAAAGTTGAAAATCCATCCTCACAGCCTTTCAAGCCACAGAAATGAGACCAAACTGGAAATGCAGCTGCAACTACGTCCTGCTTCCCCATCAGTCTTGTTCTTAAAGGAGAAAGAATATTTCACAGAAACTGCAAAGCTAGGAAGCCCCAGGCTGTTTTGGACAGACTCATACAATTGTGCAACCAGGCAATCCTTGCTCAAATCCAGCTTTGCTAGGTAAATGTGAGCTGCTGGTACTAGACACTGTCAAATCTCTGCTATGGCTGAAGCACCATAGGTTAGTGAGATGGCAGCAGTTAGTTCCTGGCACAACACAAGACTAGGTCAACTTGCTGGTGCAGTACAAACCCCTTGCTCTGGCAGGGTATTCTCCATCTTTAGACAAGTATCTTCAGTCCTCAGTGTTTTTAAATAGGTGTGGGGAGGATGAATAAATTTTCCAGACTTCAGTGGGAAAGCTGCATGAGAGGGACCATTTATAATGCTAAGGATTCAAAATGGCTTCTTGTGGGGAACAAAGTGAGCTATGGGTTGCATAAATAAGCTGCAGCGTTCTGGCATATTGATCAGACTCTACTAAAACTCTAACCTTAAATATTCATAATTATATTTACTGGGGTTTATGCTAGACTTGGCTGGGACAGAGTTTTCAATCAGGCATTGAGGTCTTTTAACAAAGGAGGAATGTGCACAGTGCAGAAGTCAGTCTGGACTCAAGAAAAAATGAGCAAGGAGGGGGATGAGAACTCAATGGAGGGAGCTGGAAGTACCAGCAAGTCCACAGGAGAAGCAACTCTGCTAACAAGAGTCTCAGGATCAAGTATGACTGATACCAAACTTGATGGGGAAAAGCTAATGGATGTACATGAACAAGTACAAGGATTAGCAATTTCAGATGGAGGGAAATACATGCACAATGAGCAGGCCTATTTGAGGACAGCCCAAGTAGGGATGCCATTTCCTAAGTGAAAGACAAAATTTGTCCATAGCTTAAAAAGTGAGAGACTTTCTGGAAATCCCTAGACTTTGCAGGCACTGCATAGTCATCATCCTGGCATAACAGAAAGGTGACTCTCCCTGTAGAGGTTGCTTATCTAAAACATGTACCGAAACATGTTCAGTTCTTTACACTTATTAAAAGTCTCAGTAGCACCATCTTTACCTGCAGGGTGGGAAAATCCCAGTGTGCCCAACATATTCAAGCTCAAGCGTTTTGATTGTTGCAATGGCCTTAAACCACAGACAAGAAGAGACAAAAGCAGAAGGTAACGAATCAAGTGGTTGTTCATCAGTGGACTGCAGAGCAATCTTGTAGCTGTGATTTTATTGATACACAAAGGCAGATTTTGAGGCGCGTATGGATGAAGGGGATGTTACTCCTTTAAACTACTCCTTTAAAGTCCTCTTTACTTGACAATGAAGAAGCTGCTGGAAGAACAGCTGTGATGGGTTTGGGGAGTGTGCAATGGCCCATCACAGCTACACCCGTTCCCAATGCACATTTTCCATTTTCATTTGCTGCCCTAAGCATTTGTGCAGACTTGCTAAATAGTACACAGATATCACATTCTATGGTGAAGCAATCTCTTTGCAGAATGCACTTGGGTTATAAAGGCTTCATCTGAAGTAATGGAGGAAAGAAAGGAAAAAGAAAAAAAAAATGTGGTTTCCATTCTTTTCCTTTTCAAGATTGAAATGTTTCCCCTTTTTTTATTTAATTGCAACCAGTATCAGTATTTGGAAACTGCCAACAGGATCCATGTATTACTATTAAAAGACAATTCAAATTAAAAGCAAATATAGAAGAGAAGCAAGGTTTAATAAAGGTTTAATAGATTTTTTTTCCCTCCTGTTACTAGATCCAAGCCTTGAAAACCTTCAACTCAGTAAAATAAGGGGAAAAAGACCTCAGGATATTGCTCCAGGATTCAGGACCTTCGAGAGAGATATAAAGAAACATCAAAGGCAGGTGTGTGCATGCATGTGTGTGTTGCCCGCGTGTCTGTGCACATTTCCTTCTTTTGTAGGGGCACAGCCGCAGCCTGGCCCCCTGCCTCGACTCTGTAATGAGTTACTGTTCCCTCTGAGAGCGCTTTTCTTCAGCCTTGGCAAAACAATCCTGTCACTGAGGTTTGGGCTTTGGCAGCTGTAAACCTGTCCAATTTTCTGAGAGCTCTTGGGATGCTCTAGACCTAGGCTGCTGTGCTGCTTTCCCTGTGCCTTCCCTTAAATGATCACTTGTCGATTCAGGTTTTTAGCAAGTAACTGGTCATACAGAAATGCTGAAGTTGATGAAAAAAAATCCCACCAACATTCCTGTCCTTAATACGTGCAAAAAAAGAAAGGAATTTTAGAGCTATTTCACACCTGGACAAGAACAAATATCTGATGAAGCTTCATAGGAAACTAAAAGAGAGACCAGTTCCAGGACAAAGAAGTGTTTCTGATGCCTACCTGGGTATGGGAAAGCTAAATCTGCAACCCTGCCATAACTGTGGAATAAAGGATCTGAACCATGTCTCCCACACCTCCATCACTACAAACTAGTACTAGCTAATTGATACATGATATTCCCAAAGTCTAGAATTAAAACTTTTCTAGCTGATGGAATGCTGACATGTATACAGCCTCAGCTTTAATAC
>WYDI02167614.1:216972-280201 GCA_009867235.2 Psittacus erithacus | reverse complement strand
TGATATTCCCAAAGTCTAGAATTAAAACTTTTCTAGCTGATGGAATGCTGACATGTATACAGCCTCAGCTTTAATACATTAACATCTCCCACAGTAAAAGTCACCAACTAAACCAAGCACTCCCAGCCACCTCTTTCAATAAATCTGTTATTACCCAGGCACTTGTAACAATGATGTAAAAACTCACTGTTTGCAACTAAAAAAAGCCTGTCTAAGCAGAAACTGCTCATGGATCTGTGTCTGCCCACGGCCTTGTCACTCAGCTATGCCTAATTCTGACCTTCACTTCTTTTGGTTGTGATTAATAGCCATCCACCCGGTAAACCTCGCTTCAGCTGAGATTTTCCCGAATGAAACCCTAAGCGTTTATCATTTGGTTATATTTTTGTTACATTTTGTTACAGTTTGGTTACATTTGCATAAGGTTTTATAGTAGTTACACTTTTGCCACATGTAACAAGCCTTGCATTTGATACATTTTTGTTACATTCCTGATGCATTTTTGATACATTTGTTACATTTTGGCTACATTTTGTTACATTTGCTACAGTGCTGAGTGCGCTGGAGCGGAGCGGCGGCTATGAATTCAGCAATCATGAAGTCTTGGCATTGATCAAGGTGAGTATTCTCATTCAAGCACTCCTAAGACTCTTGTCAGTGAATGGCTGCTTCTTTGCTCACTCCCAATAATCTCAAGGCAATTTCTTTTGAATGAGATGAAGATAGCCTGTATTGATGAAGACTACTGAAAACAAACCAATAGGTTTTCCCTAGAGAATTAGGTCATTCCAAGAGTTGGGTTAAAAGTACCAGCATAGAGACTACTCTATGCCAGCCTGATAGTGCCATTATGCATCAAAGAACAAGAGTAGACTGAGTAATGAGGAACAGGCTCAAAGGCAGAAGTGGACACATGAAGCAGAAAGCATTTCCAGCTTTAAGCGCTAGGCTTAGAGATTTACAGGGGAACAAGCCAAAGGAAAAGATTCCGATGATTTCCATTAGCTGAGACAGTCTCACAGCCCCAATATATCTATCATACAGTAGGAGCAAGGACACTTAAGCAGACAAGTAGAAAGAATGAAGGTGATGTTGAGCACTGCATAAAGACACAGGCGGAAGGCCACAATTAGAAATTCAGAGCTATGCCATGAGCTACCATTTAGAACTGAAGTTCTAGTTGGATCATGCTCGAAGGGAAGGTCAACCCCAAAGTCACATCTGGCTTTAGAGCCAAAGAAACCCCAAGAGTGGATATGCTGAGTCCCAACACTAAAGTCAATGTTAGGAATGCAAATAAGAAGAGTGCTCCTAAAAGGCATATTTGGAGAATGGCCAAAGCAAAAGACTCTGATTCCCTCCAGCCCACTACAATATAAATCAGTCATGCTGCTGAAAAACGGCAGTACCAGAGGGATACAGGTCCAGGCTGCATGAAACTGGGAATGTGCAGGATGCTCTCTCTTATGCTCACATACCTCCTAGCAGCCTCGGAGTTTGCAGGTCAAAGGACAGAAGTGGTCACTACCATAAGTGTAAAGAATTTCACTCGAGTCAGTGCAGTAACGCCCTTTGTGCCTGCTCTAAATTCCTCCCTAAGCGCAAGAACTTGGAGACTAATTTCACTGCGGCTGCTGGGATGAATGTTGTCTCTTTTTTTCTGCCTAGAAATGATCAGGAAATAGTAGGTTGCTAGTTTGGTTTTATGAGCTCCTAAAACTATTCTTTGAATAATAATTGGCCTGAAGTTTATCTGTGGAAAGAGTTCAATATTCAGCATTCAGCTCAGGGCAACGGCACATCAGCTGTCGAAGGAGAGGGCTTGAAGGGGAATTACTCCCTCCAGAGTCACGGCCACACCACATGTGGCAAGCCAAGTTTAAAATAGCTGCAGACGGAGAGGAGATATGTCATTTGGAAATTACTTGTGTGCTGTTTGAAGCAGCCGTTAACCGTGCAGCAAACAGACTCTGCAAATAGAATTGCTGTGTGCAACACAACCTGGGACTAATGTAACCTCCTGTTCCCGATTACCGGGACAAGCTCTGAAGCCTGCCATCCACAGAAACTAATACCAAGGACTAGGGAACAGTGAAAGTTTTATGGAAGACAGGGCAACAGAAACCAGTCTGGATGATTACAATTGAATCTCCGAAAGGAACTGATTGTCTCTCCTTGATGCAGAGCGCTAACTCTAATAAGATCTTTCATCATAAGGAGGCCTCTGCAAGCCTGCCATTGGAGAAAGTAATACTGTCAATTTCTAACGATGAGAGTGTGGATTTAAATAAAACTGGATATGCGTTTGCCTGGCTTTTGGCCAGTGACCTAAGAGAAGGGAAAAAGAAATCTCATCTGGTAATACAGCTTATTGAAATGGCTCCACACAGCAACTTAAAACAGACAAAAACAACGCTGAGATGCAGTGAGTCCATTTTGCTCTGATTTCCTTCTAAATTAGACATTTGGTTCCATTAAAAGTAGAAGTTTCATCCTACACTGGACAAATACTCTTGTTGCCAATTGAGAAAAGAGCTTTGTTCAGCCAAGTATATATTCCTTCCAAGTATATATTCCTTTAAAATGGTAGGACTGGCTAAAGCACTCAACTATGGCATGCTCTTTATCCTGTTCTATGGGGAAGTCACTCTCTCTTTCTTCCCTCCAGACATAACAATATTCCCTTGCACTTTAATTCTCATATCTCTCCCAAGGCTAACAGCACTGGACCTGGGGTCCCAGGGCAGGGAGGATATTGGCGGCTTAGTCTACTGAAGGCAAGATGAATACCCTTAGGAGGCGCTGTACTGCCTTTTACATTTGCAGCAGTAAGAGTATCTCTGCAAAACCAGCCTTCCCTGGCCTTTTCTTACAAGCTGCTGCTCTGAAAGGTTTTGCTTTGGGCCAAAAGAAATAATTTGTGTCAAGTGAAATGATGTTTTCCATCTTTTAGTCTCCCCTCCTATATGAAAAAGAAGAGCAACCAAGCAAGAGTCAAACCAACCAACACAAAGAGAATTTGGTTCAATGCAAGCCAATTTTTCTACCTCCAAAGGGTTTATTTTAGAAGAGAAAACTATTTGCCCAGCCTTAACCCTAACCAGCAGAGTTCATTAAGGAACCAGAGGCAGTCTGCACACTGTATAGGCGTTAACTTAAACTACACACATTTTAATTTCAGCAATTATGTTCTCTGGGCCCAATTCCCACCAGTTTAATCTGGATCTTTTCTGTCATCACTTGTTGTGCCCGACAGTTGTAAAATGCACTATTAAACAGCTGCTGCCTTCCACAGGTGGCTGCCTTTCAGAATGAGGTGAGGATGTCTCCTGTATTGCACAGAGGACTTGTGAGGTTTAATTCAGTCATGTTTGTGAGCAGCTCCAAAAGCTTCATTTAAAACCTGACATGCTCTTTGCAGGCTACATTTCCCAACAGGAAAGAGTGCAAAATAAAATGGCAGCTTTCACAGAGCGACAGTGGACACAACTGCAGCTAGGCTGATCGTAAAGGCATGCTCCCATATAATGCACCACTATGTCCTGCTACACTCATGTTATGCATATAGATTCATCAATAATACTATGCATACGTTTCAATACAAACATACATGATGGTTCAATAAATTCAGTACTGCAGTCCAAAAGCTTTGACCCATATGTGTTCTTGTCAGCTTAAGAAGGATTATTAGCTTTGGGTATTGGACACCTCTGAAGATTTTATCTATAGCAAATATAAAATAAGAGCTATGAGAGGAATTCATTCGGTCTTGAGCATGTCTTTTCCTTCTGTGTTGCTCGATACTACAACAGCAACAAACACTTTCCAGGTTATACAGTGAAACTTGCTGGATTTAACTGTGGTATTGAACCAACAACCTATATTCTGACCTGGATTTACTGCTGTCTTGTAAGCTGAGTACACATAAGTCCTCCTTCTCCGGGGTCTAACCGTTCAGCCATACCAATCTGATCAAGCGTTTTGCCCCCTTACTTAAAAGAGTAAGGCAGAAAAGATCCAGTTCCACTGGTCCAGCCTTTGCCTACAAACCAGAGCTACTACATACTAAGTTGCTCCAGCACTGGTGTCCAACTTCATCCTTAAGCCATGTAAGATAACAAAGCAACTTTACCATAGTCTTCCTTTATGATAACTGAAGGATGAGGAGGAAAAGTCTTAGGACATTGGGAAAGAAAGAAGCAAAGAAAGAGAATAAGACAAGAAAGGGAGATAGGAAGGCATGAAGAAGCAGGCAGGTCTCCCTTACTTCTAGACCTTGAAAACAGACTTTTTGCAAACAGGGTACTTTATATCTCCACCATGCAGTAACTCATCTCAATGTTTCTTGCAAGGACCTTCTCAGAGGGACTCAAAAGTATATCAGCTGTTTACAGGAAAGCTAGTTTCCAAGGAGCTATCACAAAAGTTAATCCATCACCATGATCCAGGGCAGTTCCCATTCAGTTTGGATAGCATTTGCCTGTTAGAAAGGTACACAAATGCACAACTGTGCAGTGCAATCTCATCCCCTTGTGCTCCTCAGGCGCCTAGAGCTGAACCTCTTTGCCCTAGCTATCAACTTCAGCTGTGCTGCCGGACTGCTGCCAACATGAAAGTTTCATGTTATGTTCTTGATCTTTTGCCCCTCTTCACATACAGAAAATTCTGGATAGTCCATTTTGGCCCTTGTAATTCAGACTACACCCTGGCAGCTGCCTGCTGTTCCTATACCAGGAACAAAAGATGGCTACTTCACAGGTTTGGTAACACCAGAAATTAGTTAGATAACTGAGTTGTGGTCTTTCTATAAAATCAGGAGGGAAGTACATCATACGCTCCACAGAAGGCAAGCAGGAGTCAAAGGCTCAACAAGGCAAGAGAAAAGGCAGAAGGAGGAAGAGAAGTTTGGGGAAGGACAACAGAAACACAGAAATGTCATGTATGGCCATAAGGAGGCAGTTCACCTATCATGAGCAGAGACTCAGAGGCAAAGTTTAAGTAGAATGAGTGAACTTGTCCATGTAAAGGTAGAGACCACTTCTACACTACAGCATCTGTGATAAGGTTTATCTTAGCCTGGAAGGCAACAGACCTTGACCTTAGAAACAAGTTGTTCTGGGCTTGTTTTGTTCGGGGCTTTTTTAAGGTGTGGGAACAGGGGTGAGTGCGTTTTTTTTTCCTGTTTTAATGTTTTTAACAGCTTCTACTACCAGAACAGCACAACACTGAGGAAACAGGGTGTGCTTTTATGCTGGGGTATGGGAAATCCTCTGCCCTTCCTCAGCACCACTTCAATACCACTTCAGCTCTGCCTGTGTGGCTGCACCTAAGACAGACAATGCTGACAGAAGACAGCAGGAGGATTTCAGCCCCTGTCCACCTGCTGCAGGAGCACATGATAAAAGATAAGAACTATACACCTTCAGCAAAGGAGCAATATTGCTCACAAGCTACCTGCATTTTCCCCCTAAGCAACTGGAGGCATGTGCGCATCCCAATCCAAGGGGAGACTGGGTTTCCCTCTCCTGCTTTGTGGTCCCTTCTTGGACTTGGGTGGGAGGCTGCAAACAGACTGCAGAAGAGCAGCACAGAGGTCCCTCTCCCCAGCCTCCCTTCAGTGCTCATCCTCTTCGTGCTGCTACAAGCACAGGTTTACACACTCTACTGTACCCAAGAGAACAGTGTCATTCCAATGTGACTGTGATGAATAACAGTTTGGGCTAGACAACCTCTTGAGGTCCCCTCCAACCTGAATTACCCTACAACCCCACTTAATAGGCTGAGGGCACAGCTCTGGATGTGGGCACATGTGAGCCCTTCGACAGCAGCATCCCCAACAGGCACCACCATCTGAGGTCTTCACATCAACTGCCTTTCAGTTACAGAAACAGACAGACATGCACATGCTCACACTGTACTGAAGAAAGGTATTGTGAAATGCTAATCTTCATCAATGGAGACTCCTCAGCCTCTTTGTCCAGCCCTTATCACCTCATGTTCAGTGCTCCTGCTGCCTTTGGTCACTCGGTATTTCTTGCATAGCTCACCATCAACAGCTGTTATCTCCTACCCTGCCATCTTTTGTTAGGGAGGCCTTTGTGCTGCACAGAAAGGAGACATGCTGAAAAGAACAAGAGGAAAGTAGGAAAGGAAGCCAGGAGGGAGCAGTGGGCAGCAGCTCATTTAGGTGTGGCAGGCAAAGGAAAAAGGGAGAGGAATGACAGCAAGTGGCAGGGAAAGAGAAATCAAGAGGGACATGTAGAGCACAGACCCAGAGGGAGATCAGAGCCGGGAGAGAGAGTGAAAGACCAGAAAGGGTGTTTCCATTTGTATTTTTATCTGATCCAAAAATGTACTCACATAAGAAAAATGCCGACTTCGAGAAAGAACAGCTCAGACAGCAAGAAAAGCAGTTTTGACAGAACAGCCAAGTTAGGAAAGAGCTGTCTGCATAAGTGATCAGCTCAAACCACATCGACAGCTCACACTGTCCAACCTTCCCTCTGATTCAGACTGTCTGGTCCTGACTTTACTGACTGGTATAACTGGGTCACCACCACTGAACCAAGGTGGTTACTTTGATTTCTCAGACTCACACTACCACAGCCTCATGCTAGGTTATGAGGATATGCCATGGTGTATCCTTAGTACAAACACCTTAGTGCAAATGTAGGGTTTTCTAACCTGGCTGGTGTTGCAATTTCTTTGATAGACATGCATGGATTTGTTTCAAGTTCTGCTTAGCTTTAATAGCTCTATCCTTGAAAGATTGGAGGAGAAGAGGTGGTCTTAAATTGAGATGAGGGAGTCAATAAGCCTCCTTTCATTAGTGCCTGCACTGTACTCAGATTTAACTCTAAGCCTTTTCCATGAAGTAAAATTGTTTTGGCTCCTTGTGTGTGTATGTTAAAGAAAGAAGTAGATCAAATTCAAGAAAGTGCTGAATACTCCTGCCCTTTGCTTTGCTGGTTATTTGTCTTCACTGGCAACTGGCCTCCCTCCGAGAATGCTGGCTTGTGGATGAAGCAAAATACAGTACAACTGTATTTTGTATATTATCTCCCAAGTAAAGATCATCACAATTGCTCTGCAGGCTAAGTGATAAAACCCAGCAGAGACAGGGAAGTGAGAAGACAGAAATGATGGAGGAAAACCAGCTGCTTCCAGAGGAAGGAAGCACAGCTCCATGCAATTAGATCTGTCACAGACTTCATGCTTTGACCTTGAACAACCTCCCCAACCTTCTAGGGCTCAGTTTCCAGTGCAAGACTTCTGGTTATTAACATTTCCCTGTTTCAGGAAGTCTAAGACTACTGCATTCATGCCTGCAGGGTGCTCTGACGCTACCCAAGCAAGGATTTAAATGGCTGGGTAAGTAGAGGTGTGCTGGAAGGTAATGGCGCACAAAATGATTAGGATCTTTCAGGATGCCAATCCCCCTTGTCCTCCCAAATCACAATACCTCACTGAATATGATGACCCCAGCAAAGCATTTTATCAAGCAGTATTGAAACAAGGAGGTGAGAAGCAGATTTTGCCACAGTAAGACAGCCTTGCCTCATACCCAGTGTGACAGGAAGAGGTGGCAGCCATTGGATTCCTTAAAAGCAGCTTCACTCTGGGGACAGCTATTAAGGAATGGAGTAGCTGCCAGTGACAGAACTCTCTGAGCATGTTAAATTTGGGTAGCATGTGGTACAGTGGTCATTTATAACCATGATACTAACAGTACACAACATATTGCTTATCACTATCAGAGGGTCGGGAAGGATGGCTAGAAAAATGCTTTGCAATCTGCTGCTGAGCAGCTCAAACACGTAAAAGCATGAGAAGTGACGACCCAAATGGCTAATGAACGTGCTTCATTACGTGTTGACTGTGAACAGCAGGCTGACATAATACTTTTCAAAATAAGACATGATTTTGAAAGCACTTTCCATCTTTCTGAGTAACCCAGTTGTCTGTTTCAGTGAAAAAGGGGCTGGTACATTCCCGACTCTGGCTGTGGAGAGGATGGGCTGCAGGATACCTGCTAAATACTGATTTCTAGAGACCCAACCATTCCCCTCCTTGTCTCAGGGGGGGTTCCTGTTCCCCTTTAAGGTGCATAACAAACAACAGATAGACAGAAAAAAAGAAGGCAAGAGCAGGAGGCTGGCTGGGACACACGCGTTACACAGGACAGATGAGGGAAAATCCTGGATATTAGAAATTAGCTCCTTGCTTCTGTATAAGGGACTTGAGTAGCTCTGCCTCTTCTCCCATCTCCTTCCTAATTCCCCTTCTACTTCTGTGTCCACCACCCCTTTCCCTTGCAGCTAAGTTCAGGGCAGAGCCATGAATGAGAGTGGGTAGAAGTTGAGAAAGGACCTTCAGAGAGAGTAAATGGGAAGCTGCTTGTCGAGGTTGCTAGTGCCCTTGGAAGCAACAGGCCACTTGCTGACACACACAGAGCCTCCTGCTGCAGAGAGGCATTTTGCTGCCTCCCGCTTGCCACATCCTTCACTGACCATATAACATATGTGATGCTGAACGGGACCATAGCCCCAGACAGCACAGAGCGGGCTCCAAGTCAACTGCTGACAGTGCACAACACCAGAGTGGTTTGCTGCCTACTCCTGCCTATCTGCATGGTGTCAAGGCCCTGCAGAAGGCATGGCACCAGATTCATCCGCATCCCCCTTCTAGCGGGACTTGCGTGCATTTGCTGTCTCCACTTAAGTGGACTTTGCAGGAAGCACAACTCCTTGTGTGAATGTCAATAGGGTCTTTAGATCTCCTAGAAATATTTTCCATCCTGAGTTTCTTGAAGCTGGGCACTTCAGATTGACAGCTCAGCAGGTATCACACCGATCTCACAATTGTTTTTGTGCTAGCTGTGGGAACCACAGGCTCATCTCTTATAGATCTCTCTCCTTACATAGGTCACCTTTTGTCCAGTCTTCCCCACAGTCCCAGTCAGACTCAAGTCATAGACAGGAGCACTGTTTTTCTGACATCAGAAGTAACATGCATCAAGTCAGGTGCATCTCCTATGCGTCACCATAGCAACAACACCAGGCCCAGTGTGGAAAATGAGGGGCAAGAGTGAAAAAATATGGAAGAGGGCTCGCTCTGCAGATAAGGGACGGTGGCTTTTCCCTTGGTTGGTGGCAGAACCAATAGCAGCCAATGGGAATGACATCTGTCTGTGCCACTGCTGGGACAGCAAGAAGCCATCTGGGAGCCACAGTTCATAAATCTAATTGGGACCAAGAGAAAAGGCTGAGGACATGGGATGGGCACTGACTGACTGTATTCTGAGCCCTTTGAGCCCACCAGATGTCCGCAACTTTATCACTGAATTGCAACAGTGCATCAGTCCGAGAGCCCAAATTGCAGCTGCACTGAGTTCTTCATCCTCCACACTGGTATTTAAGCCTTGCTGTAGAAACTCTTCTGTGCCATGGCACTTCTAACAGCATTAACTCCAACACCAGTAACATAAAGCACAAGTGACCAGCTGCCTCTGAGTCCTTGAGAGCTGCCCGGGTGGCCTGGTGAAGAAATCCCACCATAAAGGTAGCTAGGGAAGTCTATGCAACCAACTTGGGCACAGCTCAGCAGCTTTCCTCCACCCTTCTCATGAGCTCTTGTCACCTTACAGATGACACCACTCCTCAGACTCTACTAGAGCTTGAGTTTCCTTCCTCTGTCGGGGTGTCCCAAGCTGTGATTGAGTCTCAGATACACCAACCTGACACCCTCCTCTACCCTATCTCCATAGTTCAGACTGTGGCAAGAAGTTCAGAACTGCTGCTGTGCCTGGGAAGTAACTCTTGTTGTCTTCTCCTCAAGTGTCTCCAAAGTTAATAGCCGGGAAAATCCTTAGAGAGCCAAACTATAGACCCTTGTAGGAAAGCCTTCCTTCAGGGATGTGAGCACTGCTGGGACCATCTCACACATACTACCTAGTAATAACATGGCCCTGGTTTTTGTGTTGCCTTGTGTTACCCAGGCGCTACAGAAGTGAATAAGAAATTGTTCCCAGTTGTTGCTAAGGGGAAGGAGGTTCTCTGACAGACAGCAGAATGTTCTGGATCTGACAGAACTGAAGTTTGATCTAGCTCCTCCAGGTGAACGTAAAGGTTTTTTTAGGTATCTCTCATTACCTTTCCTGGTAAGGGTAAATTAAACCATAACCAAAGACAGTAGCCATCCTGCCTTCTTCCCTGCTAGCCTCCCAGACAGGACTTTCCATAGAGTTTGTGTCCTGGAAAAGCCATGTCTTAGCAGACAGTCTAATGCTGGAATCTGACTTTGGCATCCAGTATTCCAGCTTCTCTCAGCAACATCTAGTCTTCATCCCTCCTTGGCTGTACTCATGCTACTGCCTCTTGCAGTAACGCAATCAGAGTATAAGCTTTTTTCCCAGATCCCCTGCTTAACCTCAGGCAGACCTATGTAGCTTTAAGTAGCGTATTACAGTAATGAGGGGCCATGCCTATTTCTGAGAATACATCCTCCTTCCCATTAGTAGCCACCCCCCCCACCCTCCATGATAAGCAGCTCTATCTTCACTGCTGCCACCAGGCACTTGCAGGCCATGGGAGCTGCAAAGGAGGACAGAGCAGCCTGTCATAAAGAAAAAGTGAGAGGAGTGCATAAACTAGGAGAGAGGGTGGGGAAGGAATAAGCACTGACAGTCAAAATGCAGCAAAGATGAAATGCAATTTTTCTTCAAATGCCTGGAGACAAGACAGATCGCCCGGCTCCCTTCCCCTCCTGCCTGAGAAGAGAAGAGGTAGTTAACATAGGAAAGCCCCTCAAATAAGCCCTGACAGGCGCATATTCCGAAACTGATGGCATTTCCCTAAACACTGTTTGTAAAATGGTAATTATCCAGCAGGCAGTGACAGCTGGCACTTAGCACTGTGAGAGAACACGGGCGGACATGAAGAAAGGGATCCTGCCGTAATTGAACAAAGGGTAGAGAAATATATAAAACATAATCAGAAAAATACAACGATAGCTGGCTGTGCTAATAGGTCACTTCAGCTTCTTGGTTCGTCTTGAGGTGACTGAGTGTGAATGCAGATTGGGACTGACATCCTCCAAATTGTTCCACTGGGAGCAGAAGGGAGCAGCAGCAAACCCAATGGGTGAACTGCTGGAAGCAAGCACTTGGGTGCCAAACTGGTGGTCAGCTTTTTCACTAAGTGTCTGCAACACTTGCTTTCCAATGTGTGCCACGAGATCAGCTGCTGGGAATGAGAGCTTCTGAGTAGGCATTTCCTCCCTACTTCAGGCCACCCCAGCAACTCAGCTATGCTGCAACATGGCTAAGTGGAGTCCCTCATTGGAAGCATCCAGACTGGGCAAGGCATCATGCAATGTTCTTTAGAAAAACCTCTGGAGCTGGACAGGGAGATGGCTAGGCTGATCTTCTGTTCCTTTGGTATTCAACAAAAAAATCCACTTCTGGGATGTTTTTAGGGCAGTGGAGTGGCCTGTCAGTTCAGATCTCAGGTCTGACAGATCTCCTTTATGGCCTTGGGGTAAGGCTCTACTTTCAGTGCCTTGATTCTTTATGTATAAAATGGGTTGTGAGTTGTTGTAGCTTTGTGATATGTTCAAAGCAAGGCCTTTTCCTATTATGTCTTACCTAAAATCTAGGAGGACAGGGTCCTGAACAGGACATGAGTCCTTTAAGCATGTTCAATGATACAAGTCAAGATATCATCCTTCATATGAGAGTCACACTCAGAAAGAATAAAGCAAGCATAATGAAAATAAATTCATATTAATAAGCAGGGTGGTATCTTTGAGCTTGGGGGTTTCCAAACTCAAATTCTGTGGCCATCTGATTTGCTTCCTCATTACTTTAATTAGGATGTTATCTCCTGCCAGCCTGCAGCTGAAACACTGATCCCCAGAATACTCCATAACTTGCTTTTGCCCAGATCCTGCCTGGAAAGGTTACTGCCGGGATACAGCAAGCATGTACATCTGATCACAACCCACAATATGCCCATGAGTCACCCAATGAGGAACACGCTAGCATCCCTAACAAATGATGTTCAGATAAATGTGGTCAGACAAGGACATGTAATGGAGCTCTAGAAGAAGGGAAGGAGGTCTGCCTCTCTCTTTTGTACCACGAATCAGCCTGGCACACAGATAGTCTGTGCCTGGGATAAGACAGAAATAGCATTTGAATTTCTTGTCATTCCTTGCCATTCTTCTTTGCCATTACTTCTCCTTTATCGAAGGACACTATTCATGAGAAGGATATAATTGTCCTAATTGACCCATACAATTTTAGCAGTTGAAGGCAAAATTCTTAAAGCTTCTGAATTCCTGCTAAGCTCATCTTCCTCCTCTGCCTTAACTCTTGTTTTAGCAGATGTTGCTTGTACTTGGTCCATCACAGCAAATGACCTTTAAGCTTCTTTTTATGCCATATTCTCCTTGGTGCCAAGTTTGTATGTTAATAGTTTTCTCAGCACCCATGCACATTTAAAAGAAGATAGATTTTCCCTGCTGCAGACAGATACACCTCTGCACAGTAATTCATTATGCTACTATCTCCAAAGCTGTTTCTTTGAGAAATATGCCAACAGAGTTGTATTAACAGTGTATAGTTTTCGTGATGATAACCGGTGATTTGTTTGACTAGGTCTCTTATGTATCAATCTACCTATTTTGTAGCTTGCATGTGATTTATTTTGTATTGTCTTTATAAAGTTCCAATATTACTTTCTCTCAGTAATCAATCTGCTTTCTTCAAAGTACTGTTAAGTTCTTCTTTAATGAGTGAGAGTTTGAGTAAAGAATTTGTCCTACAAAAGTACTGATCTGAAAGTTATCAATAGATTTCTAAATGGATGAGTACGAGTAAATTGAAAAGTGAGATTTTTTTTCCCCATCAGATGACATTAAAATATATGCATGTTTTCAAGTACAAAGTAATTACTTTAAGCAGTAATAGAGCATTTCTCGTAAGATATATTAAAGAAACACCAACAATGAAATTGCTATGTTGCAATTTAATTATAAACCCTTCTATATGCCAGCACATCTTTACTATTACTTTTGTTGCCATTCTTGAGCTGGAGCATGTTGTCTAACGCAATTTACTATGTCTTTTTTTGGGTACAAATTACTTTCATAGCTTCTGTTTATCTGCCATATATGAAAAAGCACAGCCGCACAAGAGATGCTACGCAACGGCGATTAAGGTTAAAGAAATGAGGGTAACATTGTGTTACGTGAGAATGTCTGTGTAGCTGCATAATGAAAGGGGGTAACGTATACCTGAAGGAGATTAGCAGTAAGACCAAAAGTTCAGTTGTAATTTGGGGAAGTAATTTCAGTGTAGCCATTATAAGGTAGCATCAGATGACTTGTGAGTACACATGAATATTCATTATCATTATTAATGTATTTACCGCAGGCTTTGTTTCCCTGCAAGGTTCCACATACAATCTAGCTGGCTATTACGTGAGAAGCACATTGAAGTTCAACATCTTCTTGGTGAATGGGTTGCTGCACTGATATTTAAGATTAGAAAGGAAGAGCTTAGATAACCTAGGGCTTCACCCCAAGTGATGCAGACCTTTCATCAGACCCATAGTTTCCCCATTTCTAACTCAAAAACTTGGGAGTGAAGCAAAGAAAGTCTTTTAGAAAGAAATCCGATGTTGACCTGAAAACTGCAAGTGATGTTGAGATGAACACATCCTTGGGTAATCTGGTTTCTTTTATGAAATAAATTCAGATTCCTGTACACACATGCACACACGCTCAAAATAAAAGCACCTTAATGATCCTCTCTGTCAGAGGAATAGCTACTACATGTCACTTGGCTTTGGTGACTGTCCAAGCATACTCACTGCTGCTGAAGGAAACCTTTCCTGGTTCTGCCCTCTAAAATCCACCTGGCACAAGTGCTTAACACATTAATTTAATAAAGCACTCCTAATGCTGCTGCAGGTTCAGGAAGATGCAACACATCACTGTCAGCAAGGTTTCTGACGCTGTCAGCAAGTTATTTGTGTTGTCTCTGTCAGATAGCTGTGATGGCTTGTTCAGCTTTTGTGCAGGGTTTGCTGAGAAGTGAGGTGCAAGTTAAGTCACAAGGAGGGGTGCAGGCATCTCACCTTGCCCTGCGCACAGGCCTAGATTATCAGATGTGAAGCACATCTGGAAACCATATAGCAGAGTTAATGCTCTACCTCACGGTCCACCTCTTGCTGGGCATCATATGCCCATCAATCCAGTGTATTAACAAAGACACTGTAAGACTCAAATACATCTCTTAAGGCTTTAAAATCTGAACTGGGTGATCTCAGCAGTTCTAATTACAGAAAGAAAAGTCCTCCTCCACCCTGCCTTTCTCTGCAGCTCTCACTGTAGGATAGGCAGGAGGAGGAAAGTGCAGGGACAGCATAAAAGCACACAGAAGTACATGTGAAATGAAGGCAAAAAGAGACAAGAGGTCACATAGAAATAAAGGATCAGCAAAGAGAAGTAAACACGGAAATCTAAGAGGAACAGGTCAAGAGGGAGCAAATGGGCAGGAAAGAATGAGAAAGCATTTGGACTAACTGGCAGCATGGGCCAGGAAACACCTGAGCCACAGGTGTGCACAAAGACATTAGGAATTGAGTGTAAACATTCACACACACAGTACCAACACTGAATCAGGTACAAATGACAAATCACACACTCATTTGGGTGAGAAAAGACCTCTGGTGCATCATCCAGACCATTACTGCACATTGTGGCAGGTCTGATTACACCTAAACCATCCCTGACAGATGGGTGAGTCATCTCTGCCTTGAATATCTCCAATGCCTCTATAGCCTGCCTTGGCAGCCAGTTCTGTCACAAAACTGTTCCTAGAGTTATAAAGTTCTCCCTCATATTTTTTAACTAACTGTTCCCTGCTGCACCTCAGGACCATTATGTCTTAGGCCTGTTTCTACCAACCACTGAGAAAAATGGATCCCCATCCTCTCAGTAGCGTCTCTTTATGGATTTGCAGACAGTGATTTCATCTCCCTTCACACATCTTTCCTCCTCAATGAATATATACCAACCTCCTTAATCTTCTCATTTACACTACACTTTCCAAGCCTATCAGCATTTTTGTCACTCTTCCTAGAGCTTCCTCCAATACACTGTAGCTTTGGGATGTGGAGAAGACAGCATTAATTCAGCTTCCTGCCTTTTACCTGTTCCATGTCCAGTAGTGAAAGGTTGAGGACTGGCTTGATTTTCTTCCCTGAGTACCACTTGCTTCCTGAATAACTCCTGCCTTTCCCTCCTGAAATACTGTTATGTATAGAGACCATGCACCTACTTATCCACCTCTTTTATGTATTACACAGATAAACACAAGGCGTCTTGCCTAGTAGGGGTTCCAACATTAAAAGCTATCTTAAAAGATAAGCTGGGCTATCTGTGATGAAGAGCATCTGAAGGAGTGGAGAATGAGGAAGATGATGGTGTCACTTTACACACCAAAAGAAGCCCCATTTGACAGTACCCTGATGGTGTACTGAGCACTGAAAATTAGAACATCATCTTGCTGTCCCAAACCCGAATATTATTCAAATCTGTGCAGCCTGTATCCATTTCATCATGCTAATTTGTCTTCTAGGCCACTGTACACTGCATTCATCATTCTTTCCTCCCTGTTTAAAGCCTCCACTTAAAAGACTGGTTAGGCTAGTTCTCAACAGGTCTGCCCCCCTATTGTTCAAGTAAAGTGCATGAATGGTTTCTAGAAAATGCAAAAATGCCTTTGGCACTATGATTTTAGTTGCAAATGGATAACCTTCATGGGGAAAAAATCAAGAAAGAAAAGACTGAGTAGGTCATTTGAGATATTATACAGCTGCCTCCAATTGCTCCCTTGAGTTTCTGAAAAGCTTCTTGGGGATTGAATTAGAAGATGGACCTTTAAAAACATCTGGAGACAATATCCAGCAGAGCAGCCAAAAATGCCATAGCATTTCCTTTATGGATTTCACAGGGAGAGCAAGTCCCAAGTAAAATGCATAACAAACATAATCCTCCAGGTCTTGGTGAAAACACATGACAATGAAGGGACAATCATTTCAAAGGGTCCCCAGTTTACACCTGCAATCAGGTGCCCAGCACAAAAGCGTGTAATTTCTATACCTAACAGCCTGACCTAAAGATCAGTGCCATGACATACCCTCCCATGGGACCACTGTCCATTTGTTTGCACCATACTACTTCAGAACTGGAGGGTAGGATGAATTGACAGGATTTTGGCTTTAGGGGCTGTGAGATTAGAGGCCAGGCTCTGAGAAAGTCATCTGCAACCTATTATAGCTAAAGGCTTATTGCCAATGACAGCAACTTATGGATGTGTCTATGTAGCAGACTAATGGTCAATAACATTTCTTTTCAATACCCTACTGCAACATCAAGCCAAGCATTGTGTTTATTAAGTGCCATGGAATTTCCTGTCTGCTCTGGAAACTGCAGGTTTTTACCCTGATTGCAGCAGTCTGACAAGGAAATCTGAAAAATCAGTTAAGAAATGGAGGAACATCTCATTCTTCACAGCAAAAAGAATGAGAGATGTAAAATGTCATTGCTTTGGTGTGCTGGCAAACTTCCTGGAATCAGTCGACCAAAGATAACTATGTTTATAAATATTTGCGATACGAAGATACTGTATATAAATTGCATTTTTATTATTATTATAAAAGTGTGGTGTGTTTTTATCTTAGGGGAGGAAAAAAAAGAAAAAGAAATAGTTCTGCAGTGTATTCTAAATATATACATTCGGGTGTTTTGTGCTGTGCATAGCATATTGTTAATAAGAAACTGAATTCCACTTTGTTCCTATTGCTTGAGCAAAGTGGCTACTCCCTTAACTTCTTCCAGCAAGAGGCGCTAAGAGGCTGGTGGAACAGCACTGGAGCTGCACTCTGAAGATCCCCCTACCTTAAGGTTTTCTGCTGCAGACCCATAACCCCAGTATCTAAGAATCTCCCATGTAAAATCAATAGCAATAACAAAATCCCTTAGAGACTTCATGGAGTCTCTGGGATGATATAGCCAAGGCTGTGCTGGAGGAATAGCTTGGGGTGGCTACAGCTTGTTCCAACTGCTCTGGCAGGTTTTATTGCAGGGAGAGGCTCACGGCTGCTGCCTGTGGAACTCTCACAATCCAGATAATTGCTTTTCTGTTCTTTTTATCACTGATAAAGACAGGAGAATGGCTGAAATACAATAGAAGCAGCTCCCACACCATGTATATACTGTCCCTGACTAGCTGGCCTCTGTGCCGCGTCAGTCCAGGACTCCTTGCATCCAACTCTGGCAACCCTTCTGCTATTCCCTGTCCTCTCACAGGCTCATTTGCACAGCTCTGCTCAGGGACATCAGCTGAGTCATAAAATCTCACTTCATCCAAAGCCTGGCCCCTCCACAGTCCCACTAACATACCTTGATCCGTAGTAAAAGCCCTTCCTGCTATTCCCATACCTGTGCAAATCTATTCCTGTTTAACTGCTGTCTCTCCCACCTTGTAGCCCTATCAACATCTACATTTTCATTTGTCATTTCTTCTTCATTCCCAATCTTCTACCTGTTATTCCCTGCAATACCAGGCAGCATGACACAACCAATTCCACTTCCATTTTGCTTTTTAAGCATGGCTAAAAACCAAGTGCTACCCCACCAGTAAACCTACCTGAAATCTATTGAGCTGACTGTCAGCTGGCTCCATGAAACACAGGTAAATGATTAAGGCACAATGTCTGCAATAATCAACCTGCAGAGCAGGTTGATTGAGCCCTGAATTAGTGGTGTCAATTGGATTCAGTACTGGCTGGCACATCAGGCCATCCCCACACACCAGGAGGGTCCCTCCAAGCACTTCTTATCAGGCACTCTCTTGCCTCTCTTATCATGGCTTTGCAACTTCTGCTTCCTTCACAAATAACCACTCACTATACAGCCCATGGCTGCAGGGATCTGACTTTCACCCCAGTCAGTCACCAGCTTGAGACAAATACCAGTGAAAGACCCAGCATTTAGGACCTGTCAGTCCAGATGTAAGACACATTGGACAGAAATTGCACTAGATACTCAAACCACTCCCAAAGCAAGGGATAAATAAGGATAAATAAATAAAATAGATAAATAAATAGATAAAGAGAGCCATACACACAAAGAGCTGGAAGGAGACCTTACATCATTCCTATGTTAAAAACATGACTTCTGTTGCACACTTTAAGAGCAGGAATTCTGCTCACATTCATATACAGGCTTATTCGTGTTTGGGGGAAACAGGATTGCCAGCATTCAAGATGAATCAGTCCTCAACAGTGTTCAAAGCTTGGAGAATCACGGTTCCTTGTCTTTCCCATTGTAAATGTTAACTAAATGTAGCTCTGCTGAGAGCTGCCAGCTCAATAGCCCTGGAGATTAACCTGCCAAATGCTCTCGTCAGTTGCAGAACTGTAAACCTTGAGTAATTCTGACTACAATCAGAGTACTCCAAAATTGCAGCCAGGGGTTGGATTTTGGTACTGCAACAATTTGTTCTTACCAACAGCAGAAAGAGACCTAGCTTAACTCCACAGCAGTGCTCCCAACACCCTCAGCAAGACCAGGATTTGATCGCACAACAGGTACAGCACTGGCAGCAGCAGCATTTGCGTTACCAAAGTGAAAGCCAGTAATGTGCCTCCCTAACATGCCTCACACTTTACCTCAATATTTGATGGAAAGACCAGCCCCGCTTCATAGCTTGCATGCAGTAAACTTAGAATTAGCACCAAGGATGAGATTTTTCAGAGATGACTTCTGCCTGGTCACACCAATTCAAAATGGTGGGGTTTTCATCAAGGATTTCTATGGAAGGATAACAGCAGCAAAATCAAGCACTCTGAAAAAGCTAAGGCCAGCAGAAAGAACTGGGGTACATAGATGTGCCCATAAGTGGCCCCTATGCTGTTGCCATCACTTTCAGCCTGCTATCTGCTATACTGTAAAGGATAATGGAGTTCCCTACTTCTCCAATCCCTCTCCGGGGTCCTCAGTACCCATGGTGTGAAGTTACTGAACTGCAGCTATTGCTGGGGCTTGAATTGATGCTCAAGACATCAGAATACCTGAGCAGCTCCAATGTAGACCAGGTTTTCCCTGGACCTCTCCATGTCACAACCAGGAGTCCACAAGCCCAAGGTAGCATATTGCCCTCATTTCCCAGTTTTCCTTTTCATTGGAATTGCTGATATTTGACCAGATCAGATTCCTTTAAATAGAGCAAGTTGGACTTTGAACCAGTAGGAATTCAGTTTGAAATGAAGGAGTGAGCTGGTTCACTGAGCAATTCTCTCTCTACCTCCATGCCTTCATCACTGTGGACTTTCTGCGCTGAACACGCTATGATTTATGATGTTGACATCATCGTGCAGCTCACTCACTATTTTATAAAAGGCCTTAAAAAGAGTGGTTGGCTCAGTAGTGATGGATAAGATTCAGTATTAAAGCACCATGTCTCTGGAGGGGCTGCAGCCCACAAAACCTCTAAACCTTTGGAGATTTTGCCATCATTTAGGACAGAGGACTGGCATGTTTTACCACCTGTGGTGTGGAGAGTAGGTGTTTTGTGGGCCTTGACAGCCTAAAAGCTTCTCACAATAAAGAGCAGGACTTGAACATTTCTACCAAGAGCAAATAACCATCACAATTCTCTTTGCTTTCTCACATTGTGCCCATAAATGTCCAAAGACTGAGATTTTAATCAACCTGTAACCTTCCTTCCAGCCCTTTTTTTGTGTACATGGAGTTGCCTGGGGTAGGGATAGAACCACTGTTTTTGTGTGAACACATGCAGGATACTATCTTGACTCCTGAGCACCTCATTAGGCAAAATATATTGACAAAAATGAACAAGAGCAGAGCAGAGCAGCAAAACAGTCAGATAATTAGAGCAGTCAAAGAATGAAAGGGTCAAATATGCCTGTCATGGCTGTGAATAGGAGACAGGATATCAATATGAATACAACCAAGGGAAAAAAGCAAATGCAGACCAAACCTGAGAAAAAACTTCCTGATGGCAAGGCAGGGCAGCAAGTTGTGGAATGTCTCCCAAAGTATGTAACTGGGTCCTTGCTGCTAGGAAATAGATCAGAGGAAACCATGCTGGCCCACAGCTCAGTGCCCAAGAGGCACACCTGCTCTGCAGTAATGGCCAGGTACGGGTATCGCTCCTTGCACTTCCCACTGGATGTTTTCATCTGCGGCGCATGTCTCGGGCTCACAGCAGCCTGCTGCTGTGCAGATGTTAAGCAGATGTCACCTCCCTCCCTCCGGTGGTTAAAGTGATTTCAGGATAAGATGGTAATTAGTTCCTGAAAGGCTGAGTGCAGAATGCAGCAGGCAGCTGTAGGTTGCACTCCAGCACAACCAAGAGCTGGAGCTCATCACAGGTAAAACATTAAATCATGGCCACAACACAAGCGGATTTCTCAGTGCATTTGTGCACACCCACTCCTTAACTCACTGCTGAGAAACCTATAGAACAGGCTCCACTAAGCAACACAATATGTGCCAGGCTGCATTGGCCATGGTATTCAACCAGTCCCCTATCTTGTCCACAACAGCAGTCTATTCCAGATGCTTCAGTGAAGGTACAAGAACACCACGCAGATGTGAACAGCTTGTCCCTCTATGTTAGGCCTTGAACTGGGTTTTGAGACCTAGAGAAGACTTAAATCCTACTGACTGCATGTGGATGGCTCTTCTTCCCAGAATGTATTCTCCTTGACTAAGAGAATTCTGGATACTCTCACAGAATACTGGATCTTTCTTATTTTTGAATCCTGCTGAAGGCTAGCTATTGATGATGTTACATTACAATGATTTCTACAGCCAACCTGCTTATTACAGGGAAAAAAATCCTCCCTGTTTTTCATCTTGTCATCAAACATCTTCTGTTCTTTCCTCTGAAAACTGAGGCTTTCTCTTAAGAACATGCAGACTTTAAGATCTCCATTCTTCTTAGCAACATACAAGCTTTGGTGGTCCCAAACTTTCAAAGAATGTTCTCTTTGCATGAGAATCCTCCCAAGCACATCATTATTCCTGTTGGCCAGCTCTCAGCCATTTCTCTTCTGAGACAGCATGGCCAGTCCTGCATGTATTTTTTGCAGCTGATGTTCCAGCACTGAGAATATGGGATCAATCCACACACCATCCCATTAATGCTGCAAAGCTGTCTCCACAGTCCCAGTCTTCTCTGCCTCACAGGGATGCTCTCACAGTAACGCAGCAGTGCTGCGGCAGTCTCTATCTTCCCTGTTGCCTCCCCAGCCTTTGCAGTTCTTATTTAAGCCTTCCATTCATATGCCCCATGCTTGGTGCTAATGTTCTGTGCCTTCAAAAACTTACATGTATAAACAAAGGATATCATTACTACTCCTCCAGTTTGGGGAGGGATACAGAAATGAGTGGCTTTTTAAGGGCATTCCTGTAAAAAAAAGTGTTTTGTCTCCACTAAATCAATGTATTAGTCTTCTCCATTATAATCAATAAATCAGCTCCCTCTTTATATGGTGATGTTGGCTCAGCTGTGATTTTTTGATGGCAAAATTCATTACTCAATTGTCTCACCGTTTCCTTTCTAAGTTCACAAACATCCATTAGCACCACTATGTGAAGCCCCATTAATCTGCTTTTGTTATAATAATGTTCTTATTCGTTCTTAGCATCTTTATTGCATCCCACTCATCCTTGTTGTCTCATAAGAGCTTTTAATTAATGCACTAGGAACAGATAAAAAGAACCAGCACTTTAAGATCTAGCATTTTTGGTTACTGGACAGAAATCAACCAAATTCACTCAGGTGATCCTGTTCTAGAACAGGGAGAGCTGGCACATGATGCAGGCTGGATGCTTTTGGAGCTGCCTGGTTTCTACAGGGAAAGGTACAGTCAAAATAATTTTTTACTGCTCCAACTACTTGTTTGGTTTTGTTCTATTATTGGGTACTGCAAAATGTTTTTCAAAATGGGAAGGATCTATCCATCCAATGCTGGGTTTGGACTTTGATTTGCCTCATAATGCAAATCAATGAAATACAACCTTCAGCAAAAGAAACTCCCAAAGAAGGGCTCCAAACTAAGGTGAGGATGACTTCTCAGTTACTGAAGACATCAAAAGTGATCTTACTCCCCTCCTTTACCCAAGAACTTGAACTCTGCCTTGCCACTTAAATCCATTCCATGAGAAAAGAAATACGGTGCAAAGCTGCACTGATTTAGCACCCTTTTTCTATTTCCCAGCCTATTTAATTTCTTCCTGCCCGTAAGACTTGAGGAAACAAACACTTGCTGTTTCTACAGCAGACACATACTGTGACTCAGAGACAGGCTACAACAGTTGTAAGGCCCCTGGGCCTTGAGTAAAAATACATGTTTCTTAGCCCTACATCCAGCAGATGCCTCTGGGGAAGCCCTTTCATTGGCCCCTTTCTGCCTCCTGTTTGAGCTGCCAGTGCCACCCACAGGGGGTTTTACACATTTCTGTTCCCTTGCAGTGCCAAGTGTGGCAGGTCATCACCGGGGTCTCTGGGTGCTATGGTAGCACAGCTGAGCTCAAAGGCTCTTGAAAGCAGAGGGCTACTGCTGTCCTAAAGATTTTCCCTGCAGATAGAGAAGGCTTTGCTGCTCCATGTGTAGCATACTGTGATCTCCTCCAATGCACCACTTGTTAGGGAATACTGCATCAATCCGTACGGGGCTCAGTCCAGCCACCCTTATCCGAGGGTGTTAAGCCCTCGTGTACAGCTCAAGTAACTGGGAAGGTGCTTCACAAGAGCCAAAACCAGGATGCTTGGAAACAAGGGTTTGGAGCTGGCTTCTGGCAATTTGGCTGTGTCTATCCTACTTGGGAATTACTTTCCACAGAATGCATTTGCATGGCATGCATTTGGGTGAGGGAGTGAGCGTGGCTCCATTGGAGAGAACTGGAGCAAAACATCAGATGAAAACAGTTTGCCTTGTCCTTCCAAAGTGTTAGCATAGGATACAAGAAACAACAAATAAGGAATATTAAGTTTCCTTCCTTTGTTCCCCACAAAAGGAGAAATAAAGTTGGTGAACAATGGTTTTCTGGACCCCTCTAATGAAATCAGCGCTTCTCCTTAAACACTGCTAGTCAATGCAAAACTGGCATGTTTACTTCTTTCCAGGAGACCAAATGTAGAAGTGCCGAGAAAAAAACAGGCAAACAAAAGGATATGTTGTGAGCTGATATCTCTGACAAGTCAGAGGGAAGAAAAAGAAAGACTGAACACAGATTATAGAATTTATCATTAAAACAAGAAACCCCAAACCCAAGAACTTTGCATGAGACTTCAAAAGAAAGGAAGGAAAGGGGGGGAGCAAGGGGGGAACAGAAAGAAACGAAAATCTGTCAAGAATTTGCTCACTGAATCCAAAATGCCTCAGTGAGCAGAGCTACAGAAACAAGCTAATTACTGTCTTTCTTTTACTCTGCCCAGTCTGAACTCCACACACTATGTTTTCCACAGTTATTAATAAAGGAACACTTTTATCTCCGCCCTATTAAGATTTCTGGGGGTTGGAGCATAGTATCTGACAGATACCACGTGGGATAGGGTGCAAACAGAAGGGAGTGAAGGAAAGGAAGACAGAAGCAAAGAAACAACTTAGATAACCCTTCGTAGTTCCTAGGATAGATGGCCAAACTACTGAATTCAATATATGTATATCATAAATACATAAACATATATATTATATATAAAAACATATCTATTATCTGTAACAATATATAATGTATTATATTGAATTTTGTATATATAATTAAATATAATTGGAGTGATTGCTGCTCTGCTATACTCTGGGGCTTAGGGCAGCAAGGAATGGGACATGGAGTCTGGCACAGAGAAAGGGTCATCTCCATGCATCCCAGAAAAGGAAAGCCCAAGCCTTGAAAAGTCAGAGAAGCTGTGAGACAGACATGAGAGGTATGGGCAGAGCTGTGTGGAAAGCCCAGGAACGCGGGCAAAGGTGCCACGCTGCAGAGTTCACGTGGAGAGCTCTAAGCTAGATGCCACACAAAACTGAGAGCCTCTGGTTTGAAGGGGCTTCCTATGGCTCACAACTACTTGATATCCAACTCTAACCTTTCCTTTCAGCTCCCTGCTTCCATAAACATTGGACGCTGGAGTTAGAAAAACAACAGAAATTCTTACAGCACAACCCCCATCCCCTTTGGGTACTGAATATTTTCCAAGTTTGGAAGAGCAGCTAAAACCAGCTGCTTTTTTGAATAAGTCAAAGAAGATGGCAACAGCCAGGAGGCACAGAGGAAGGTCACCAGCTCACTGCCTGAATTCTGCCTATACTACACATGCTCAGTTTAAGCCCCTACCTAACTCTTCACAAACATTAAGTCACTGTCTTTTCACAGTACCATTGCCTGTCTCTCATGTAACCTTCACATCCTGCCTTACCAGGACTGCAGACCAAGCTGCACCGGAGGTACCAGACACTTGTCATCCTTAGGTGCAGACTCCTAGACCTAGCCAAAAACTAACTGCTCTTATCAAGACAAATTCTTTTTCTTATCATCCAGGAGGCACTGACCAAACACTACAGCGGGGAGAGATCCAGGATCTGCCAAGCATTCCTACCTGTAGTCTTAAGGTAAATATTCAAACTCCCTCTGGATTATAAATCCTTTTCAGTAAATGGACATCCATAAAGTACTGCGTATTCTCCCAGATAACAGGGAATTTCTATATACACCATCCAGCAGCCCAGAGCTCTGAAGCTAAAAGCCAGTTTGATCAAATCAAACCCTCATCTGCTGAGGTTTCACCATTACACTCACCCACAGCCAACAGTCAGTAATGCTCTGCCATTCACCTTCCAACATCTTTTCAGTAATTCTTCATTACAGAGCGGAGCTTACCGAGCACAGTTCTGCATAGAAGGAAAAACCGCACACCTAAACAAAATCTGCCCTTCCTTTGGGGCAGTATGGGCTTTTTGGAAGTGTTTTGTGGTCTGCCTAAGGATCTTCGGATTAGTCAATCAGTTTTCTTTTTCTGTGGCTCTTTCCAAATTAAAGCTATTGCATGATTTAAAGAGACCCGACTTGATGATGCAGTTGGTTCCACCAAATCTGTTGCTATCAGTGGGATTCAGCTCTGATCCTTGCAATCTGCTCTGTAGCTGCAGGGGAGCCACACAGAGAATCTGTCCTAGGGCAGATCCCTAGGCAAAGATACTCACCTTTGCACTGTACTGCCTCTCTTCCTTGTCCTTCCAGAAGGATGTTGGTTTGATTAGAGAAAAGGGCTGGTAAGTGCAAAATAGGGAGTTATCAGAGCATTTTATTAGCATGCCAATACTGTGTTGCACTCGAGTTCATAAGACACCAGACAGGAAGCTGCTATAATTTAAACATCCCTTTCTCTCCTATTAGAGGATGCTCAGAGGACTCCTTAGAAGCACTACTCCAAAACCTGGGCTGGTTTAAAGTGCCTTCTTCCTCCAGTTAGACCAGTTTGTAGCTTCTGCCCCTAAATCAACAGCAAAGACAGGAGAGAATCTGCAACTCATGAAGTTGTTTTCTTTTACAGTAAGCTGTGGAAGCATATCAAAACCAATAAACCACACTCTTAAGTGTCAAGAGCAAGCACCCCTCTATCTTCTAATACTCACGAGCCTCCTCACACCAAGTCTCCAGTGTTAAAGGGGAACACCAGAGTTTTTCCAAACAATATGAAAAATATCTGGAATATGACCAGGACAGGAATCTGTGTAAAAGAAAATCTCTTTCCTAATCATCCTAAAAATTACTGCTTATAGTCCCTTCAGATTATAAGAGGCTAATAGGTGGCAGAACACCTCTTTCTAGAGTACAGAGCGATCACTGCTCTTAAGTAAACCAGGAGTTAATGATTCTGCTCATTTACAACCTATTTTCCACTAATACATCCAGCAGTGAATTCTCAAGAGGCTTTCACCATACGCAAATCTGGAATACAGGACAGTGATAAATCTATGTTTAGCTAGAAGATGCGAAAACAAATGATAGGTAGGAGCCGAAATTTCAAATCTGGGTTAATTTGTTAATGCCTTGTAACTCAAAAAAACCCACTTTGACTGATTTTCTTTGAGCTATATGCAAAGAAAAAATCTTTTTTGCTTTCAAAGTAAACCCAGCAGGGATCAGGGTACATCAACTGTGCTAATGGAACCTGGTTGCAGCCTTAATTATTATTATCTCTTTGTGATAGATTAGCCATTTACCCAGATTATATAGACATAGTGAGATTAGATTAGATAGCCCAGGCTCCATATGCCTTTTCTATCTCCCTGTGCAATATAGCAGTCGAATAACTGAATCCTTGTTTGCGCTCCTGGCAATAAGAGATCTTAGTACCTTTACTTTAAGTTCTGTTTCAAGGAAAAATGATGAAGGTTCAGGAAGAGGAGGTAGTAAAAGAGGTATTTAGAACTGAGTTACCCTGATTTCAAAGACCTAACAGTGGCGGGATGTAGGACCATACCATACAACAAGGTCAGCTGTTATTTTCACAGCAAGTGAGCAGAGGTGAAAAGAAATACCCACAAGTACAAAAAAGATACTCCAGGTCCCCTACAAGAGGTCCATCTGTTGCCAGGCTCCTACAGGAAAATGGGGCTGCTTCAGTTTGCAAGCTATATGGGATAAAATCTCTTTGTGTGAACAAACCCTGGGATTAGAAGAACAAGCCTGGATAAACCTTGTGGGATCTTGAATGTATTGAACAAGGTATAGCCAAGTTTTCCTAACTGAAAGGGCAAAAGAAGAAAATCTCTATGTCCCTGTTGGGCTTGCAAGGTTACCTCAACCCCCAGTCAGGCTTTATCATCATGGGATGAGAAAGTAGATAGGTAAAAAAGAAGCAAAGTTTTCTTCCTTCATAACAAGCTGAAGCTTGGAAAGTTGCAAAGCAGCAAGGATGGAAACATTGCAGGGATTTGGAATGGATACCCCTATGCAATGGTCTGCTTCACCATCAGCCTGGCCTGCCAAATTATTTAGACAGATGTTCTGTTCTGAAACATTAGAAATTTCAGGACATTTTAAAGAGAGGATTTCTCCTCCAGAGACTTTGTCCAACAGTATCCCTTCCTATCCCATTCTGTATTGAACTGCAAACCTGGATATAGCCTCACACAGAGAAAGCTGCATTCTGAATGTTCTCTACCAGAAGAGGCTGTAAAACAATTTGGCAACAAAGGCTGGGGAGGAATATAAATCCCTTCATGGTATTTTCAAGGTCTTGATTCTGCTCTGAAGCTCCTTCAACAAAAAATCAGGAGCAGTAAACAGCAAGGACAGCACATGTCACTTCCCCATTCCCAAAACACCTGACAACACCGAGAGCAATGGTGCTTCATGTTTTGATGTTCATTATGCAAATGAAAGCCACAAGAATCTGGCCACACAGAATAGCTTCCATAGACAAAAACACCCACACATGCTTTTATCCAGAATCTTCTCCAGGTTTTTCCATTGAAAGCCCCAGCTAACAGATTTCTTCAGGTGCATTCTGCTAACTCTCATGGGTTCTCCTGTTTGCCTTTTATTCACCCCATGTTTTACTTCATCATGTGCTTAAAGAAACCAAAGTCCTTTCCCCAGGTACTTCACAGATAGAAATAAACTTAAGCAGGTTATCTCTGAGGGAAAATTGTCAAACATTTAGAAAAATGCTTAAAAGAAGCACTTATTCAGCACTTCAAGCTCCTCTGAAAACCGTAAGTACTAAGGACACCTGGAGAAAGGTTGGAAAAGTAAGTTACACTGACACAACTCTTGCTTGTGCTTCCAGGAGTCCCACGTTTGATGTTACACTGAGCTCTGTAACTGAGTTGCCTTGCTCCCTTTGTCCTGCCTCATTCTACCACTTGCACATACACCTGGCAACTTAATTCTTTCAAAGAACAACATGGTTCCTTCTCCGGTAATAATGAAAAGCTGCACGAGGAGTCAGAGCAATGCATACAGTGACCTCCCTTACCCTCTTTCTCAAATGCCTCCAGTGTGCTGAGTGAGGGGCTGGCACCTGCTCACTACATTAAAGTGCTTCTGAGGTTGCTATTTCCCCCTCCTCTTCTCTTTCTCTTTTATTTCCCTCAAGAGCTTGGGTGGAGCTCTGCTTTCTTTCTTTCTTTCCCCTCTTTGGGGCTTGCTGGTATATATTTGCCCATTCCGAAAGCTGTGAGTCACACTTTGATTTACAGCCTGTCCCAGGAGAGACAGGAGACCCTAATGAAAGAGCAAGCTGCAAGGGCAATTAATATCTACCAGACATTCAACCATACTGTTAGTGAACAATATGTGCATATGTCTATGCATAAGCACTGTCAGCTGGAGATGAACAGAGATGATACCCACTTTGGTATGGCACCGAGCACCCTGTCAACCCACAGACATAGCTACTGACAAAGGAGGTTTTAGGAACAAACCTGGAAGGGATCTGGGGTCATGGTGAGATGAGGTAACTGCAGGGAACCAGAGACCAGGTTGCTAATGAGGGATACAGGAGGGAGGCTGGCATAGTGCATTGACTGGGGATGCTGCGGTGGAAAGAAGTCAGGACGGTGATGGATCACCCCTGCTTAAAACAAACAAAAACCAGGCAGCTTGCCAGGAATGGCTTAGGCCAGTTTCATTAAAACTCTTCATTCATCATGCTGAAATGAGGCGGTGTTTGTTATTGCAGTGGTGCTGTGCTGGTGCAGTAGCTATTATGAGAGTGGGTGGCAATACAGGGAGGGGGCAGTGGGAGGAGGCAGTGGGAGGAGATGGGAGGGTAATGAAGGATGGAGGCGACTGGGAGGAGACAGGGCTCAAGTATCACTTACCATCCACTGAAGGGACTAAAAACCACCCTCAATCTCCTGCATGGAACTGGGCTGATAAAGATTCACACCCATTCAGCCAAATCCCCAGGATGAGAGAGAATTCCCTATTTCCAGGTGTATTTATTCTCCTCGTTAGACCAAATAACAGCACCACAACACACTGGGGGGCTTGCTGTGGTGTCAGGCTCAGCTGTGGCTATGAATCCACTTAAAGTCACCTCAAGAAATCTTAACAGCATGATGCTCAAATAAAAGCAGAGCACTTGCCCCTGGAGGGGGACTGGGTGGATCTCTTTAGGCTTTTTCCATCTCTGTAGTCCATGTTAGATCACACTCTCACTGCTCATGCACACAAGAAAAGCAGAGATCAGCAGGGGTGGAAACTGCTTCTCTGCATAGCTGAGACTCCCTCACTCTTGTGTTTGCTTCCACTTCCCACTTCACCACATCTCCCAGGAGGCTCTGGGGACACAACACTGTCAACCCGAAGAGCACCACCATGCCTTATCATGAACTAATGAGGGCACAATGCTACCTGCCAAGAGGCTTTGTGAGTGACCTTAATATCAGAATCAAACCTCCTCAGAAGGTATAGCCTTCCTGCCTACCCATGTCCAAACCTCCCTCTGACCTTTTTCATCAGGCTCCCAATTGGTAACCTATGTGCCCTGCAGTTGCATGGCTGGTATTGAGGCCAGCCTTTGATTTTAAAGCCTGGTGACTGCAATTCCTCCAGAGGAATCAGGCTGCACATAAGTGTACCTATTAAATGGCACCCATGTTGGCCTGTTCACAGGGATTGCTGCTGTGTAATGTCTATGTGCTTGTATGTGTGAGGGAGGGTGAGAGAAGGTCACAGTTTATTTTGTTGTGATGTGTTTTACTGAGCAGCAAGAAGCACTGATTGTACACTGATAACAGAAACCCAGGAGCATGACCATCTAAGGGCTGACATGGAGGAAAGAACCATGTGTGTGTGTGTGTATGACAGGCTACATTTATACTGTTGACTTATTTTCACATGTACCAAACAGAAGGAAGGTTTGGGGTGTGCATGTGAATTTGGCTAAGCCATGCCATCAGCCTGGCTTGAAATCACAGACCTTGGGTTCCCTGGTCTGATTTCCCACTAGGGGTAAGAGTTGGCATTTATTTCCACAGTGGGCTACTCTTCCAAGAGAAAGAGCTTTTTATGTATGACTGAAACCACAAGCAATCTCAACAGTAAGAAACCTGCCTCTGGGGAGGAATCTGAAACACAGAAACAGGTACTTACAGGGCCTTCAAAGGGAACCTTAGCATCTCTCTTTGCCACAGTGCTGGAGGCAGGCTGGTAAGCATCGTAATGCTCACCCCTCCTTGCATCCCAGTTGTGGAAACAGGTATAACCTCATCATGAGAGTAAGAGATAAGGGTGCACTAGTTACAACTGTCAGCTGAGGAAACGCAATATCCCCAGTCCATCTTGCTCTCAGCTAAGAGGCAGTTTTGCTATATTCTCTGCTGTCATGAGGCACAGGCTACAAACCGGTGTTTTCACTGGCTATTTTTTTCAAGTATCTACTTGCAGCAACAGCAGCTGCATGACTGTAATGAATATTGGCCCAAGATTTGTGAAAGGCACATTTTCTGGCATCAAATTCAAACGGAACAGAAATGGCATGTTTTGCAGGAAAAAATCAATTCTGCTGAAATCTTCAAGAAAAAATTTCATGACAGCATCTCATTTGGATAAGGCTGAAAAAAAAGTTCCTTTTTGCATTCTATGAATATAACACAAAGGGGAAGTTAAATGCTTCAGTAAGGTTGAAGTAAAACGTTTTTAGACTCTTTATGAATGCTTTCAATATTATAACTTTCCCCACCATCATTTCTCAGGTCAGGTGACATAAATTTGAAAATCAGAGATTTTCCAGAGATTAAAAACTGGTTTTCAATTACTCAGAATGTTCCAAAGGAGACATTTTTTGGACATTTTTACAAATTTCCATCTAGTTTTCAGTCATCAGAGAAATAAATGCCTTCTCCTCAGCAATGAACATGGCACAAGTGTTTGTTCAGTGGAGACAACCCCAAACCTGACCTATCAGTTTTGCAAACCAAATGGCCAAGTAGCTACCAACATTCATACTGCTCACAGAATCATAGCATGGTTTGGGTTGGAAAAGACCTTAAGTTCATCCGGTTCCAACCCCCTGCCACGGGCAGGGATGCCTTACACTAGACCATGTCACCCAAGGCTCTGTCCAGCCTGGCCTTGAACACTGCCAGGGATGGAGCATTTACCACTTCTTTGGGCTGCCTGTGCCAGTGCCTCACCACCCTCACAGTAAAGAGGTTCTGCCTTATATCTAAGTTGAACTTCCCCTGTTTAAGTTTTAACCCTTTACCCCTTGTCCTGTCACTACAGTCCCTGATGCAGAGTCCCTTTCCAGCATCCTTGTAGGCCCCCTTCAGATACTGGAAGGTGCTCTGAGGTCTCCAAGCAGCTTCTCTTCTCTGGGCTGTATAGCCCCAACTTTCTCAGCCTGTCTTCATGTCTTTACACACCCGTTTGTTATTTGGTAACAGTTCAATTTAGGCTATAGATAGTTTAGATTTGCCTGCAGAAACTACGAATCATAACCCTGCACAGGATTGCTATGACTTCATGTCAGAGCCAGGGACAGGACTTCAGGCTTACACCCCAACATCCCCAATTCCCTATCCTTCCAGACAAACAATACTCATCTGTTTCTCAGCCTGCAAGTGCAGGACTGGTTTTCCAACATCTACCTTGCTTTAGCTGACTAGTAACTCACCCACTACTAAGTTTGTCCTAATGCTTGACCTGAATATTCTCTGTACTTCCCCTGTTTTCTACTGAGAATAATAGGTCTCTTCCCTCTGCAACATGTTCCTTCATATATTAGCAGGCAGACCCCACAGCTTCAATGACATTACACCAAGGCCCGCTCATGCCTGGCTCTCTCAGCCTTACCCTCAGAGGTTTTCCTGTGCATGAAGAATGTGTCTGGTTTTCTCTGCTTTAATGGTGCACAGGGGTGTTCTCCCCGCTTCTCCAACGCTTGCCCGGCGCAGCTGTGCCTCAGGAAACTGGATTTAAAGGGAATGATATTTGCCCATTTACATCGATTGTGGGACTGAAAGGTTCTAACAAACCCTATTCTAAAATCAATTTTTCTGACTTAAAGGGCCCCTGCTGTATTCTGGTAACGAGAGTAAAATATTGCATTTCACCAAAATCCTATTACACTGTCATGAATATCCCATCACACTGTCAAGAACCAGGCAGTGGTTCTCTATGGTATCTTCTTTATTGATGGGCAATCATCCTGCTTCAAGGTTCAGTCTGAACAAGGTCTCAGGAGGACCAGATCCTTCCCTACAGTGCACTGAAGCCCAGCAGTTCCTCCTTAAGCAGCAGTTACCCAGGCCAGTGCAATCTCCCTTTATACTGCACTGAGTGGGCAACTGAAGATCGTCATCATCTTTCAAGAGGTGCCTACCAACCTGCGATTGGGCTCTGAGACCTCAGAAGAGGGATTTGACATGTGTGGCTGCTTTCCTGCAGATGCACTGTCCACGTTAAAGAACCAGGGTGGCAGCACTTTCTCTCAAGCACCAGCTCTTTGGGTAATCTTGGGCCACCAGGTCATTTTGCTCCATGTCCTCAATCTGGTGATTGAGGAACTCTGATTTAACATTTGGTGTAAGACCCCAAGACGTACAAAGAGATGTCAATCCTAAGAGGTATGCATCTTTCCCCCCCATCCGTTCTTGATTTCTTACAAACACAAAATCAAGGCTCATACATTTCAGCTTGCCCAGAATGTGAAAAGGGAAAAACAGAAATAAAATCTGAACCAAAACTTCTGAAAAGTTGCAGAGAATAAAAACTTTTGAGTCCAGATCCAGGAATAAATTTTACAGCTGGCACCTGTTTGTCTTCATTACAACTGGAATGCAAAGCTCTGATTACACCATAAGCTTTAAGACACTTGAAAGCTGTGGATCAAACTTTTTCAGATGAAGCCATTTTCTCCCCATTCAAATCAGTCCCTACTTTCTCCAGATGGTCTCTCTCCTGTCACTTTTCTAAGTTAATATAAGTGTGTAAAAGAATCCTTCTGAGTTGTCTTCTCACTTCTCATTTTAAAGATATTGTGATTTCCTGCACTCCTCTCTCAAGGAGCTGGGAAGGTGGGGCCCTGCAACAGGGCCTCCTTTGTTAAAAACACAAACCCAAGAAATTCCATTTGAACATAGGAAAACACTTTTTAACTATGAGGGTGGCCAAGTACTGGAACAGGTTGCCCAGACACATTGTGAAGTCTCCATCTGTAGAGGTACTCAAAACCCAGCTGGACATAGTCCTGGGTGATCTGGTCTAGCTGGCCTTGGCGGCGCAATGGGGTCAGACCACATGGTCTCAAGAGATCCCTTCCAAACCCAGTTGTTCTGTAGTTCACTCATCACCTCAGGGCTCTGCTTTGCTGAAACTGAGGATTATGCAGCAGTTTTCACAAGAAGTTCTGGAATACAGAAAATCTTTACAATGAAAGGATCCACCCTGCAAAATTCATTAAAAAGGAAAAGAAATCAAGGAAACACCCACTAAACAGGTACACTGAAAATATGATAGGCACAAGTATGCTAATGCAAGGAAATGCTAGAGCTACATGGCACAGGCTTCATCTTATTCCCTAAATAACAAGATACATTATGCCACTCACTTTTCTTCATAACTTATGCAGCACGCAGAATGAGAGGCAAAGTTCCTCGACTCCATGACCTATCTGTACCATATCAAATCTTAATATTTTCCCACTGTAGATTGCTCTTCCCTTCCTTCTTCCTTCCTCCTTTTCTTCTCCCGCCTTCTTTTTCCTTCTTTTCTTTTACCTCCTTTCTTATTTTCTCTTTCTCACTTCCATTTTCTTTTTTTAAAAACCAAACCAAAAAGCCAAACAACAAACCCACAATTAAAATGCTGACAAAAGAAATAATTTGACATCTTTGGAGCCTACGGTTGAGATTTTCAAGGCTACCTGAAGAATTTTCATGGACGGCAAAAAGCCCTTTATGACTCTATGGACCAGATTATAGAAGGAGCTGCTTTCCTGCTTCCTACCCACATAAAAACCTTCTGGTCTTTGAGAGAGTGAAGCTCTAACCTTCTTTTCCATTTATTGATGTTGTCTTGCGTGCTCTATTACCATTTGTGTGGGGAGAGACGACTGTGCTAAGACCACACCTGAATCAGACAAACTACTTTTCCACTTGGAAAGGTGTTACACCACACAATAGCAGCCTGAATAGCCTGAAACATGGAGAAGTGGCTGTGACTCACCAATATCACTCTGATATTCAAATAATAATGGACTATTACCTTAGAAGTAGTGCCAAGTGCCCCCACGCAGACACTTACTCTCCCCTCAGTTGTTTCTCAACAAACATGCGTTTCCATGTTCCCATGATAAATAAGCACAGATGCGGTTTCTGTTCCTGACATATAGAGCATCCTGGGCCACACTCCCAAGCCTCCTGAAGGGCTTCCACAAATCTTTCAGGAGTGGTGAGTAAGGAAAGGAAAGAACAACCCATGGCTGCTACTTGTGGCAGGGACAGGTAAGCAGCAACCTGAGAGCTGCTCCATACAGAACAAGGGGATTGATGGACACTGCCAGACCCCACTCCATCTGCCAGGCTGTTAATTTGTCCTGCCCACTGCCATCACAAGGGATACCCCCCCCGCTCCATGGCCAGACCCACCAGGCTCAGTGGGGTAGATGCACTGAATTACAACCACCGAGTTCATATGAAGGGGGTTTCATCTGGAATTGGCTAGAGCCGGGTGGAAAGAGAGGAGAGACACAGCAAGCAGCGTGCTGGTAACAGATAACCTGGGCTTGCCGGCCTCACTGCTGCTGCTTGCCCTCAGCAGAGGAGATGAGCGTGTTATCTTCCAGCTGCACACACCCAGCAGCCACTTACAGTGATCCAAGTGGAGATTCAGGTGCACACATGTGGACGTAAAATACTCCCCATCTTTTCAGAATGTTAAATCAAATGCATTTATCTGCTCTCAAGAAAAGAAACAAAAGGGGAGGAATTCACTGTGCTGCTACACATTTCCCCCTTGAAGATGTCCCACTTGTGGCCAGAGGGCTGCATGGGGCTGTTCTCAGGTGGCTTTTTTTCAGCGGGGATAACAAATGCATCTTCCAAGGGTTTTTTTCCCAAAAAAACGCAAAGACAGAAAAGAATGAGGGGATTCTTCTTGGATATAAAACCCCTTTGACCCTATCCTGGGTTCAAATGTGCCTATATCTCTCACAGTTTTCCTTTTTTTTCACTCAGTACAATATTGGCTTCTCAGAGCATCAAGCACCACCACAAAGCCCATAGACTTCTCTTTCCTCCAGCACAGACATGCTGGCCTCCAGAGCCCAGAGCATCTCACACCTCTACTGACCCACACTGCATGGATCCAACATAGAGCACTATAAAATCTTTATTTCTTCCCTCTTCCTCCCTCACACATTCAACCCGTTATAAATACCCAGTCTCAAAAGGCACAAAAGCACAGGATATTTTGCTTGAATGCAGAGCCCTCACTCCACACTCCTCCCTTGTCTGAAGCATCACCTAAAAAGGCAGGAAGCAGCCCAGCTCCTCACCTCTTGCTTCCTGCTTCCATTACATCATGGACTGCAAGGGTATGGCTTCTAATAACATATATAACATCTGCTTTGAACTAAAAAAGCAGCAAGAAGCATCACGCATTGCTGGCTTTTAGACAGAACTTATCTGCAAATAAAACAAACAATGTTCCTGTGTGATCATTTTAGGGGCTTTTGTTTCATGGCTGATTATTTAATTTGAAGTGCCCTTAGTGTCTTAGGCATTCATCACAAATGAATGAAGATGCAGCTCCTGTGTGTCAGGAATATACAAGCTCAATTCAACTGGATACAATGACTGAAGGTCATGAATAAGCAGGGGGATAAGCAGAGGCACGAGTGGGTGGTTAAAGACACATCATTATTACTCAGCAAGGCCTGGATATAAAACAATGGCTTCTGTCCAGCTTGTTTTGGAGGGGCTTTGTTAGCTCTTTCTCTTCCTGGAGGCAAAAGAGGGAGGAAGAGTTTACCCAGTTGATCTGACTGAGGCTTGGCAAGCTGTTTCTTAAACAAGCTTGGGGATGGTACAGCAGGCAGTAAAAGTTAAGGAGAACATCCTGGCTGTCACACAGTACCCTGAGGCACCCAAGATCCAAGCTCAATTGCCCTTGTCTCTACCTACCATCCAGGGGCAGAGAGAGGACAAGCCAAAGCACAGACAGGCTAACTCCAGACCCTAGCATTCACTGCAAAATGGGGTGCTGCAGAGAGGAAAAGACTGAGTGAAGGTAGCCAGATTTGCAAACGGAGGGCAAGGGGTTGGAGCTGGAGTTGCTGAATCTGCTTTGGTGTAGCTGTCAAAATGCATACGTGACAATGGAAATGCTTCCATCCTTTCCATGGATGCAGGGGGGAGTCTTTCATCAGTCCTGAGGCTCAGCATGGATTTGCTTTACCCTTTGACCTGGCACAAGGCTTCAGCTGAGTCAGATCTGCCCAGTTCCTTTGCTATGGAGTGGCACAGCCCGTGCTGTTTGAATAACCAGTGCTCTGCAATCACAGGTGAGCGTTAAGCAAACAGGTTTTCCTCCTTATCTGCATTTACTTTCTCTGAATCTCTGCGGTTGTTTTGCTGTGAACAGCTTTCAGTAGTACATTTTGGTCCTTATCAGATAAAAAAGGAAAAGAGGAAAAAACCCAACAATTTCCAAAACATTTTTGTCTAAATTTGCCTGCCAGTCACAATTTCCAACTCAAAAAGCTCTGTGGCACAGCACTAGAAAAGCTATAAGCTGCAGAGCTGCATTATTCAGCTTCCTCCATCTCTAGATGTATTATTTAACTTCTTGGCAATAATGTCAGGGACATAATCCAATAGAAATGCAGAGAAACAAAGGAACCCAAAATTTCAGAACAGCTCAGATTGGTTTTCAGTGCTTACTTTATAGAAACTGGAAAAAGGGGAAAAAGAAAAGGAAAAAGAAAAGGAAGCATAATGTTATCAATGTAGAGGTGACAGCAGGCACACATGTACGAAAGCAAATCTAGAACCCACTCCCTTTGGCTTTTAGTAAGAAATCTTTAGCTGTTAGAGCCAAAGGAGAACTCCCCTGGCTGCTATGTGTCCCCTCCACAATCCAACAACACTCACTCACTCACCTCCTTGCCATGTTAAGAGCTACATTTCTCAAGGAAAAGTTTATCAAATGATCAATCTCTTTTACATGCCCCACTACTCAGCTTCCCCAGGGCAGGATACATCCCTTTTGCACTGGTGTCCATGAGACTGACTTACGCAGAATGCATCTCCCCATGGGTGAGAGATCATGAACATAAACCACCCATGCCCAAAACACTCCCTGGTTGTGTTTGCCACCTGAATCCTGCTTGCGCTTAGCCTCAGTGCTCCCTGGTATTCGTTTGCTCTTGCTGCAAGATCATCAGGGTAGGAACCTTCTTCTATTTCATAGCAGGCAAATGCCCACAAGGAATAACAAGAAGGAGGAGAATCAATGTTTATAGTTTACAAGGTGCCTTGAAATTGTGAGATTAAAGGTCTTTTGTGTTATTATTCTAAAGTACGCTCTTAAATAAATACCTGCTGTTCTCAGACACCAGAATACATCCCTTTTCCTCCATTATTATTATTACTCTAAAAATGTTAAATGGCTCTTCATTTTCTTCAAGGATCAAAAGAGCTTATGACAAATACCAATTTGCTCCTGATGCTGAGGAACAAGCTGAAGCACAGAGAAACCAAGTACACACTAGTCCGTGCCCGAGACACAAAAATAGATGCCCCTGATCGCATCTGCACTGCCTTCACTCCAAGACGTGCTTTATCACTGCGCAAGGAGCACACATTAAAGGTGGGGTGGCAAAGACTTTGCAAGTGCAAAGAACAAGACTGATAGAAGAAGGGGTGAGAGGATTTGCTGCAAGGGTGAAGCATTGCAGAGCAGATGATGCCATCAAGCAAAGATTTCTCTGACAGGGAGCATGTCTGCATTCTCCTAGTCACAGCAAAAGGGAGGAGGCTACATCTCCCCAGCTGATGCTCAGTAGCTCAGAGGTTATATATTTATAACACTTTTTATATTCTCAGACCTTAAAGATGATAAAATACGCTCTGTACCGCGCATCATTACAGTTAGATACCTCAGGTTGCAGAAGGAGGGGCTTAGGCGTTAAGAAAACCCCTCTCCACACACTGAGCAATTCCAAAACAAGCTGGCTACTCAACAATAAAAGCTCTTAAAAATGCAGCACAGTTGTTTGATATAGGAAGGTTCAAAGATACGGCAGCAGACCAAATATGACTTTAATACAACAGCCTCCAGCTACAAGCTCTTTGGGAAACTTTTAATGACTAATGGGGCTATGGAGCAGCGATTGGCCAAGCCCCTGTCCCAGCACAACAGTGAGTCTCCCAGTTTGCCAGTTCAGGGCTTCTTACATATTTGGTCCCCATACACATTAGCATGGCATAGAGATCACTACAAAGAAGAAATCGTATTACAAACCCCAGACTGTCAAGGACCCTACTTAGGGTTACTTTTGGATGCCAAAATGCAATCTGGATTCATGGGGTTTTATCATTTGAACACACAAGCAGAGCTCTTCAACCTCTTTCTCACTGGTGCTGGTGGGATCGTGGAGGAGAATTTATTTGGAAACCAGGCAAAAAATCTTAGCAAAATCTTCAACAGCTGTGAAACCTGCTTAGCAGGATCCTAAAGCTTTAGCAGTCTGGTGTACCAGACTGCTCTCCAGACACTGGACTAGTCCACCTCAGGCCCTGCAAACAGAAAGCAGAAACAGATCCCAAGCCCAGACACCCATCTAGCCAGAGCTTACATGAACATCCATGGGGCTGAAGGCCAGCACTCCCGTTTAAGCTGCCTGATTGCAAGATGCTAAGAAAGCAGTGGAGGAAAATGGAAGCGACTGGGTTGCTCATCAGCTTGGAGGCACACAGTGAATCTGAGGAGCCAGGTACTACAGGATGGTACACATGCTCATGCAAAATGCTGCCCCATGACACAGCTTGACCATAGATGCCAAAAACCAGGGTGCTCACAAAACTGCACATTGTGAAATGGTGCACAACCAGGACACTCTTTTCTCCCTGGAAGCACAGCAAGAACCCACATATATTAATTCATTTCTGTGACTGAAGGTGGTAGTTCAAGCCAAGTTGAAGCAAAGCCCAGCCGGGTATGGACCCAGGCTTGACAACAGCCTGGGTAGAGGTGTGTGCTGTGCTGGGGTGTGAGGTACCAACCCCTTATAACTCAAGGAGGACTGCAGCAGGGAATAGAAGCCTTTGCACGGGAAGCTGCCATGGCTCTGAGCGTAAGAGCAAGCTGCTTGAAGGGTAATGTAGCAGATCTGCAGGTGGATAAAGTGCTTGAAAGGCCCCAGCACATCTGCCTCATCCTCCAGGGACTCATACAAGCCTCTGAACAAGAAAAGGGGGGGACTGGAACAGCACCGGGTCCCACTTCCCAGCTCCGAGCCTTGCGACTCCCAGCCCCGGGGGCTGCTGCAGGTCAGCCTATTAGGAAACCATGGGCTCCCACTCCATGACCCCGAAGAGTGGAGAGGGCACCGCTCGCAGCCCTCGTTCCAGAGAGGCAAATGCCATGGGAAATGATGCCACGCATCCTCATTTGTCACTGGGGCCGGCATTAAGAGAATGTTTAAAAGTCATGATGTCATTGCTATTAATCAGGGCCCCGCTGGGCCATGCTCCAGCGCTGCATATTAATCACCAGCGGCCCTGGGACTCGCTTATCTGGAGAGGCTAAGTTTAGATCCATAAAACATGATTTATTTTTAAAAGCAGCATTATTAAAGATGAGCTACAGCCTCGGTCGCGCTCCCACTGGAGCCTCCTGTAGGAAAAGGTTGGTGTTTTGGAGTTGGTACGGAAACTGCCCTTATTATTTTGAGCTTCAGAAAGCTGTCAGGTGTGATATCGGCCTTTGAATGTCTTGGATCTCGCCCCTTAGAAAGAAGAATCATCCCAATGCCCCAGCAGAGTCAGTCCCATTTGAATCACTTTCAACTACAGATGGGACACCCCAGCAAGGAGAGCAGCTGATGTTGAGAGACTGCTCAGATGCAGACCTGAGTGCCCCTGCAATGATAACAAATGGTGATGCCTCACCCCACATGCCTAGATGTGGCCTTTATCAACAGGTAAGCCCTTTGACTACCAGCCTATAGCTGACATGGAATCATAGCATCTAGCATATTAACTTCTTTTTTGTGCTCTGCAAAGTGCTTCTGTTGGATCAACAGTATGATTGATCCAAACAAATGAATTTGTAAAAGCCTGCCTGCGCTCAAATTTATGTGAGTTTAACTACAGTGACTTTAACAATCCCTTTAGCTCTGGTCCAATCCACACACAGGAACCATACCAGCTCAATAAAATGATTTTCTAAATCAGTCTGCTAAATTTGATTTGACTCCTTGCTCATCTGCCTCTGCTTTGGATTAAAGAGGTTCTGCTGCTGGTTTGGTGTGCACAGGCAACGCCTACATGGGGTCCCTCAGCCCAAACTGAGGGACTGCACCATCCTGTTCCACTAGCTCAATTAACTCTGTTACTAGGCCAACCCAGTTAAAACCAGGGCAAATCTCATGTGCAGAACCAACCCAAGAGATTTGACAGGCAGAGCATGGGAGAGGAAAGCCTCACCAGCACAAGATGCAGGACATTCATTCCATCATCAAGGGAAGATTTACTCCTTTATTGCCAGTAACAGCCATCATCAATGACCGTGATACTCTCTCACAGATGCCATGGGAACATACCAGATCCCCACATGGTTGTAGGAATCGTACTGGGATCTGTGTCATTGCCATTCTGCCTGGTTCCACTGCGTTAGCTTCCATTGAGAAAGAAGGGCCAAGACCAGCCCTACTCTTCTGTGGTAACAATTGCCTGAATCCTGATGCTCCGCAGCACTGTCCTGCCTCTCTCACCACCATGGAGGATGAGTGCTGAGTCATTTGGTGGCTTCACTGCTCCCAAGCTAGTGACCCAGCTTCTCAACCACACCATCAGCTCAGGCAGGGCTGTGCACTGAAGCTCATCCAAACGAGCTCGAGGCCTCTTACTCATATGCAGAGAGAGACGTAACACTGCAATCAGTCACTTTGACAAGCCTTGGGACCAAATCTGACAGCAGCAAGGGGACTCAGGAGACCAGGATATTCATCAAAGTGCTTAAACATGAAACTGGCTGGCTATTCACTGTCATCTCAACAGAGCCAAAGTTTGGTCTGTGAGTCTGTGTTCAGTGGAGAAACAGCCCCTTACAGCTAAACTGCTCATTCAACCTATAGCTCTCCCTTTGGGATAGGCTTTTGACAAACGTGGTCTCAAGCGCAGCTCTTTCCCATTGCCTCCCTGTGAATTTCCTAAGTGTGAATACCTCCACTGACCATGTTGCATTTCAGACCAGGCCTTATGAAACCAAACAGCCAGAAGCTCATGCAGTCCTATCGCAGAGTGCTCCTGCAGCCACGTGTGCTGATAGCAGAGCCAGAGGAAGGGAGGAAGACTCACGGAGCATCCTAAATGACAAAGCTAAGTTGCAATTGCCTGTTTCCTGTACCTAATGTAATGAATCAACATGCTGCAGATAACAAACACAATTACCACACAATTGGCCAGCACATCCCTTTGGGAGGCAGGACCATACTGTGGTCCCTCCACCTCAGAGTTCACAGAGCTGAGCTTAACTTGGAGGTAAGCTGACTGATATAGCTATGATCTTCTGCAGAGTCTTTATGACAGTTCAAATTAGGGGGCATTAAATTTAAACAGGGAGGGTGGACTTTTTGATTTTGGCTTTTTGTCTTTTGGGTTCACTATCTTTTGCAATCCAAAGCAAAGGGTGGAGAATGTGAGGAAAAGTTTACAAGGAGATGAGGACCAAGACTCCAAAATCCTGCTTCTCCTTCTAGCAGGAGTAGGATTGAATGTCAACCCCAGGCAGGCTGGCAGAGTGAGATAAACAGAAGCAATGACAGCTCCAGAACTCCTGTTCAGACAAAAGAAACAAGACCAGCACCTCGGCCATCAGGTTTGATTACGCAGCACTCAAACAGGGCAAGCACAGGGCTTTAGCTCAGCTTTCCTCAGCAGAAACCTCCAAACATCACGCTTAACTCTCTTTCCACATGTTCATGGCACATATGCCCTCTATGGGGAAAGCCGCATGGGGCACCTACTGAAAAAGAAGGCACTCTTTCTGCCATCCACTCCTGCACCTCTCCCTTTTCCCATTCAAATCCCCTGTGAACTATGCTATTTAAATTCCTATTTTCCTGTGGTTGGCTCATCATGTTCCTCTGCTCATTAGGCTGGCAGCACAAGCTCAGCAGCATTTGCACTTCAGCACCAGAATTTCTGCTGTGAAGTACAACTGTCATCCACTTGCCCGGACATGATGTTCCCAAAAATAGCCTCATCCCTGTTTTCTTTCTTTCTAACAAAACAGGCACTCTGTCTACTCAATCTCCCTTGATCATCAATTCTCTTCGCAGATCTTCACAACCACTCCCTCAGTCTCCTCCCCTCTACATCAACTACTGCTGCTAAGACTCTTCCTTGCCAAGCCACCAGCCCACCTCAAACTGAGTTTCTTCTTCCTCAGGTCCCTGAAGGCTAGAGGATCGGCATTCGCTTACCCCACATACTGGGTCTCCTGTGATGAATAGCTTAGACACAGCCTGCCACTGACAGTGAATGGTCACAGCTGGCTGGGAAACCAGAAGAGGACATGCAAACTGGGTGTAATGAACCCTCAGCAGTGCTCTCTACTCATGTAAAGAGCCTGCCTACAAGGGAAGACCCCACTTCTGAGAGAGCCAAAACACTTACTCCATCTGGAGCAGATTCATCCTGCAATGTGGAGGGAGAGGAAACAATTAATAGGTCCTCATATTCAGGGATCTGGCACAAGACATAGGAAACCTGGAACTGGTTGTGTGCCTGTACCAACGGTACAGAGAACCCAGGCCAAGCAATGCAGAACTGCAGCAGCATGGATGTCACCTTCCCACCCTCTTCACCTCATCATTCCAGGCTCTGCCGTGTCCCACATCCACAATGGCTCAAACACCTCTACCAGACAGAAAAAGGCAGAAGCAGATGAGTAGCAGTGCTCCCTTCAGCATGGGAGAGAGTCGTTTTGGGTTGGGAATGTCTCCAATGGTTGTGCCCTATTGCTGGTACCTTGCTGATTCCCTCCATCTCTTGGACTCTAAGCAAACCCAGACAGGTTGCATATCCACAGACTGCTACAAAGGAGAACTGGGACTTCATTATCCTGTGGAACTGGTGATGAAAAGCAGCATTTCTTCGCATCCCAGAGCTCCTGAGCACAGTACATACCAAAGGCTTGCTAACTGTTTATTATAAAGATCTAAAAATCAGTTGTGTTTCTTTGTAACACCTTGATTGACAAGGAGAGGACCCTGGGGGAAGGGAAAAGATTTTCCAGGGAAGAAGCTTTTAACATCAAAAGGCAGGAAACCAAGCAGCACTCCTCGTGCCTCTAGCTCAAACAGTGAGTGCAGCACTTGCCCTGTGCAAGTGTGGTAGAAGCAGCAACCTGGCCCTGGGTGGGTAGGGAGAGATGGGGAGCTGCACACTGTCACAGGGCATGCAGCAGCTCTGTTGGGTGGAGAGGGCAAGTTCTTGCAACTAACCTATCCCACAGATCTCCCCCACCTCAAACTGCAGGGGAAAAAATGCGGACACAACCTCCATGCCGTAACTTGAGATACCCAGTCTGTCTGATCTCCCTTCTAAGTGATGTAAGGTCTCTTGAAGTGTCTGATGGCACAGTCTGGGCTGGCAATTAAGAACATCCAGCTTCCTACGATTTGCTTTCTCGTGCTCTGTGCCCTTCCATGGCAAAGGGTGTTCCTGTCCCTCCAGACACATAACCCATGATACAAGAGCAGACAGGCTCTTTCTCAACTGCTTTGGGCACTGTTTTTTATCACCTGGCATCCTGAACTATAATTTCTAAATCTGGGCAAAGCAGCTACCAAACAAGCTCTGTCTGATTTGGTAATGACTTAAATACTACAAGCATAAATTGCTGCAGCTAGCATAAGCAAACTGAGTATCTTGCTTGTGCGAACTCATCAAGAAGAGCCTTCAACTTCATATCTGCACATCTTGCCGAGTGGGCACAGAGCAATGCAGAAGCGCCAGCAAAGTGCTGCAATGGGTGAAAGGATCTGAATGTATAATGTACTGCAATGTGTTTTGATGGATTCCCTTGCTCAAATAGATGTGATAGTTTCTTTAGCTCAGGTCCAGAAGCTAAATTCACAGACTAGCACTGTCTGTGCTGTCCAGTATCACACCACACGGGGTGCCCTCAAGTTGTAATTAAGATTTCACCACAAAGAAGAAGTGCAGTGCTATGGCGCAACACCTTCCAAGAGCCAAGTCCTATCTGGAAGAAAATACTCGCCAGTTCTGTGACAGTATCAAACCAGGGTTGCTTTGAAATGTGAGACTTAATGAGGACAAGATGTATATCTGCAATTTCTTCCTTGCTGAGAGACAAACCAAGACAACATGGCTGCAGCAGACTCAACAAAAATGCCACATCAGAGGGACCACAAAAGCTGGAAGGATTCTTTCCCAATTCTCACCTCACCCCACAAGCAAAAGAAGTCAGATTTCCTCTGTGAATATTTTCCTTTGGTTCCTGTTTGCATTTCTTCACAAGGCAGATCTAATGAAAACAGAGGAGAGTCTGTTCTTTGTGGCCGCGAGGTTAATAAGAGTGGAACACAGGAGCAGCAGGAGCTGCAGGAAGAATAATTCCTTTTAAAGCCAGAGATAGGAAGCCTATAGGAGGTAAGTGTGACATTTCTGCACGGAGGAGTCCAGCTTAATTACCTACAATTCAAAGGTAGAAAGTTACACATTAAGGCAGGCAAAAAGAAAGTGGTAGGAGAGGACACACTTTGGCCGCTCATGAAGATTTAACATCATTAACTCTCCACTTTCCAAGAATGTTACTGTATTTTCGCTGGCCAAATACCAATACAGCTAATTGCATTTGTGTTACCTGCAGTTCAGTGAGAAATTGTCTCTTCCTCATTGCCTGCACTATCATACAGTACATGAACACACGGCAATACTAAGCAGAGTGGCTCTACTTCATTTGTAGGTAAAACAATTCCTGTATGCATTAAGTTTGGCTCAGCAAGACATGCAGATAACACCAAGGGGCTGGAGCTGCTGCTATTCAAACAGTTCTGGCATGCTGATAGGGGCAGCATCCACAGGTGCTAAGTGCCTGAAAGTTATTTGGCAGAGCCTGCATGGCTGGGAAGTGCTGCTAATCATAAGGTCTGGCCAACTGAATATCTGAGTCGCCTATTCACCTACTCAGTATTTGTGTCTGCTACCTGCAGGCATATGGTTTACAGCAAACTAGGGAACAAGTACTGCTGCACACTCATTTCTTTGTCTTTCCCAGGATTCACTGATGCATTCTCAGTTGAAACGGACACAGGCCAAACTTCCTTTCCAATATACCACTAAAAGGCTATATTCTGACAGCTGTTGCTAATGCCTTAATCTCTTGTCTGTTGCTCTTGCCTGATACAATAAGGAACCAGTGGCCACCTCTGTGTTACCACACTCCCAAAATCAGTCCTTTCAGTATATCTGAGATCTGGGCTCCCAGGTACGTTTTCTTGTGCTATGAAGTCAGTGTAAGGGCCTCCCATCACCCCTGTCCTTTTGTTTGAATGTTAATTTGCATCCATTCAGTTGTACCTATGCAAGTGACTGCGAGGCCACACAAATATATAACAGGTACAAAAACCATGCCAAAGTCCTGGAATAAAATAGCTTCATTTTCCCAAGCTGACTGAAGGGAGGATCCCGCCACAGCACTGCAGCTCACAGAAGAAAGCAGAATACCGTGAGGAGAGCTCTTTCCCTTGGATCTGCTTCTAACCAGGTAAGAATGGGGAGCCATTGCCTTAGCCTGGGCTCAGTCCATAACAAAGTTATTTCTATTATAGACAGCAAGAGAGAAGGCAAAGAGGGAGAATCAATATCCAGATGTTGATGTTGCAGAGACAGAAACACTGCATGAAGCCATCTAATGCTTCAGTTGCAAGGCACCACTTGGCTGAATTCCCTCAGGGATCGGTTTCCTGTTGAGCAGGTGATAGCCAGCATGCCTGGCCCTCCCGCTCCTCCTCTGCTGCTGCTGCTGGACCCAGGAACTGCAGGAAAAGACACTGTACACCTATTACATTTACCACACACAGCCCCTCAAGGGGCACAAGGACAAACACTTAATCACCTGCAAGCTGCTGAGAGTCCAATCTGATCAAACCTGCTTCTTTTGCCCTGCAATAGTGCAGTAAAGGCTGTATCTGCTTCCATCCACTCCAAGTGTTCCCCCTCCATCACCACCTTCCACTTGCTGTGAAACCAGGGCTGGGGGGATCACTTTGGCACCCCCCTCCTATGTCACTGTATTTGCTGGCTGGTAAAACTGCTTGTGACCAATGTGACTGGATGATCTCACAGACAGAATAACACCACTGCTGGAACACCAGTCTGACACACTAAGGACCAGGGTTCTAGTGTAGAGGTGGCTCACATGTGTGACTGGAAGCATTCAGGAGAGATCCTTTCCCTTACAGCTGAAGCAAGAAGTTGTATTCAAGGCATTAATAGGGGGAAGGTCCTCAAAGGCTCAGTATTTTTTGTCTTTAAACAGTCTCTACTGTCCTCAGCCAAGAAAGCTGCTCTCCTGCTTTCTCTGCCCTCAAGTAAGGGGATTTAAGGAAAATTCAAAGGTAAAATTTTCACATCAACTTTCAAAAGTTGGCATTTCTGAGGCAACTGAGGACAGAGACCTCTTATTTCTGAACACCCTCCCTCTACCTCACTCTGCAATGTGTTGGTCAAAGGGGATAAAAAGGACAGATCTGGAAGGGCAAAAACCATCAAGAGTTGCAGATTACGGAAGGGCTGGAGTCTTTTCATAGCTGAGGTTGCAATCAGTTTCCATACTCAACTCTGACTGAAATAACTCTTCATATGCATTCCTGTAACTTCAGTTCATAATTGCAGGGTTTGACACTGAAGCGAAAAAGATTGTTTTTCCCCCTTCCCTCCTCCTCACTGCAATTTGAAGCATTTGGACCTGTAATTCAAAGAGTTAGGCAATGCCAGACTGAACCTTTGCCAGACTAAATGTTTCCCTAGCTTCTTTCACTTGAGAAAACAAAGCAGAAAAACAACTCCCCACCAAAAAAAAAGGGTATTTTTCATCTCCCAAATGACTCAAAATTCAAATCTCCTTAAAAACATATTCATAGGCAGTAACTGCAGAAAACAAGGTGCAAGTGACAAAGTCATAAACAACCAATGCGTTTAGCTGTAATAAACTAAGAGGATACAGAGTTGGCATTCCGGTAGGCAATGCTAGCTGGAAAACCTTCCAAAAGCTGGAATCACATGGTCAAGGAGTTCTTTTGGTTTTAGACGAATCCTAAAAACCAGAAGACTCTTTTCCACTGAAGACATGGAAAATCATCAAAACACTTTCCACTTGCCCTGGCAGTAGCAAATTGCTGCTTATTCAAACACAGAAAACAGAGAATTCTTCCTGTGCTGTACTAAGCAGATTAGACTTTCCATTACTTTGGCTCTGTTTTTTATTTCGAGAGGTTTAAATTTTGGCCCCAATTATAAGTGGAACTTGGTACTTTCACTATTTGCATAAACCTCATGTTTGCACTGGATTCAATATAAAATACAATCCAGCCATTAAGTTCCTTCCTACAAAAATACACCCAACCTCCAAAAGAAAAAAGTATCAAACTGTGCAAGTTATAAACTTTCCTTTTTTTCATACTGATTGCTGTTTTCTAATGAACAAATCTCTTTTGAAAATCATTAGAAAGACAGAAATCAAGTGTATTTGCTATAGCACAGAACATGACGCGGCAAAGAGCTGCTCATCTCCCGTCTGTCCCTAACAAGAGTTCCATAAGCCTTGTTTTTTGACAGCTCATTCCTATACAAAGGGAAGATTCCTGTAACGAACAGGGAACTACTTCAACTGCACAAGTGCAAGTGTGCAGGGCAAGGCAAGTGAGCAGTACAGTCAATGGCCAGAAATCCAAAGGTACCCAGAGTGGAAAGATGACGGAGGCAAACAAGATCCTTAGGTTGCTCATGAATTAGCCTGTACAGAGCACCAGCAGATATATGGGCCCCACATAAAGAAATTCAACCTTGCACAGGCTTTATTAATTTGAATGTAATGATTAGTGTGACTTGCATTTGTAAATAACTATGAACACATGTAGCTTGAGTCACATGCAGTTCTGATGTCTGTAAGAGTCCACAAGCTTTACCCAACTCACTTAGGTATTTGAGTAGAGAACCCTCTGGCTGCCCCAGTTAAACCTCCCTTTTAGGCATTGAATAGCTAATAAATAAATAAGGGAACAAGAAAGCAAATATATCTTGCTGTACGAGGTCTGGCAAAATATGAGCTGACTTACTAACCACCCTGCTGCTTGTCCCAAAATACCCTTAATTCTGCCTGCCTGGTGGGCAGTAACCACTCATTTCTGAAAGACACATTTCTACCAACCGCAACCAGACATTCAAAAAAGTGTTGTCTTACAGGAAAACAAATACGTGGAAGGCATGGCATTTTGACATCCTTCCCTCCTCTGGACAATTTAATCTGGCATGTAAGTAATGTACTGGCGTGGTTTGATGAAATGGACACTCTGACCCTTTCTTTCCGGCTTGAAGATTGATTGATTGTTTGTACCTGAACAATTATACCTTGGGAAACTGGTAAAAAGAGAAATAAACCTTTGGCCACAACATTTCATTTCGCCAGCAGCGTTTCATAGCTTTTACTTCCCTGTTTACTCAAAGAAACTTACATCTCGCTTTGTAAAATGCTTTATGTTCCCTCCCTAATTTCCATACTCTGCTGTAGGTAAAAAACTATTTCCTTTGAGTTCCTTAGTTGAAATACATCTAATTCCACAGGTGCTTTCCCAGATTTGTTTACAGCAGAACTAGCCACTTAAAAAGCAACAATGACTTTTAAAGGAGCACATCCCCTTATTCATACTGCAAACAACTCCTTACATTATTGGCAGGAGGACGCGTCTCATCTATTTACCCTCTTCCCTGTTAGCTTTTTGCACTCTCGCAGCTCGGACAATGAAAATCAATGCAACCACTTTCCTCTTTCTCTCCAGTGAACTGGAGCATCAGGTGACAGGGGAGCAGTTTTTGTTTGAAGACAACCTTTTGCATTGGAACTTTCACAAAAAATGAACTACTTAATGGGCATTATTTGCTCTTGGATTGTGTGGTGAAAAACCCCCAAATCCCCAACCACCACCACCATTTCTCTTTTCCTTTTTAAACAAAGCAAAAATTTGTCAGCCAAATAACAATTGACAGCATTCCTTTAAAAAGCAAACTAAAGCTCGCCCCAGCTGGGCACTCACCAGGCTGCTATATTTGCGTCTCACGTGCGGGGCTCATGTGCAGTTCAGCTTCCCTTGATCTGAACAGGCTTTGCCTTACTGCATCTTCCCTGGTCTTCCTGGCACACTTACGCTTTTCCTCTGCCTTCCTCTCCATGTCACCCCTGCCCCTGTGGAGCAGCTCAGACTATGGTGCTAACAGAGCCTAGCCAAATTCTAACAGAGCTCAAGCCCATCCTTCCCCAAACCTCCAAACTGCAAGGGAAGGCTGAAAATGGCACTCGCTCTATTCCAGAAACTCATCCAAGAGAAAACTTACAGGATCTACCAGTGTTTCCCTGATCAATCATGCCTCACTTTGGCTGGGATGAAAAACTAGAAAGTCTGTAAGAATATTAAAAGGCATTTTCAATTGTATTGTGGCTGCTTCCTCATCACTTGGAGATATTTTTGGGATAAGCCTGCTAGGTAGCCAAGGGTTCTAGCTCATATACAGGAAACAATGGCTTTTTTCTTTTGAGCAGCTTGATTTCCTCCCTCTACCTAGTTTCACAATTGAAACAGACCCTTCTGCTACTAAAACATGCATTTTTGCTCCTCTGTGTGATCATGCTCCTTCTGGTTCTCCATTCTCCCTAAAGGCTCTGGTTCATGAGCAAGGGTGACAGCCACCATGTCGACTTAAAATGTCCTGCCTCTGTCCTAATGCAGAGAGACTTGGGACGCTCATAAGAAGCTCTGTGCTTTGCAGCCTGGAATTTTAAGATGAATAGTCACGAATCTCAGTGTGCCTTAAAACCCCAAACTGCAGTTGTTCAGGATCTGCTTCTTGAGAAGCTCAGCTGTCCAGGGATAGGACAGATATTATCTGCAATCTGAGCCTTTAAGGATGTGCAGCATGACTTGGTATTAATTCCTGCCATTTCTGTTCATCTGTAGAAGATATTTCTCTTTCCTACTTCCTTCTGTGAAGAAAATATCCATCAGCTCAACGTGTGTCTGTTCATCTGCCCTCCTATGCTCCTCAGTCTCAGGCTGTTCCCATTTGAAGGAGCTTTCCTTGTTGCACCAATGCATTCATAACAGCTTCTGAGCACTGGCCATGACTCATGACTGGTTCTTCAAATGAGCACTGAGCATTTCAATTTGCTTTCTTTACTACAGAATAACTTGCTTTAAGAAAAACCAAAACAGTTAAACACCTACAAACTAAGGGTATGTTTCTGAAACAGACAATGAATCACTATGTCTCTTTGGTTTCTCAGTAGCAACACAGAGCTTTTCTGACAGACTTAACTCTGATCAGCATCAGACAAGGAAGTCATCACCATTAAATTGCTCCTACTAAAAGCACTGTCCTGAACACAAGATGATGCAATTTAAAGGGAAGAGAGAAAACCGGTGGTGGAGTTCATTTTCTCTCTTGGGGCTCAGCTCAGCTCCTCCTGAAGATGGCTTTTGTTTGCTTCTAGCATTACCATTTATATGCAGGTCATCTGAGTGTGCAGGGGAGGAGGGTGGAATTTCTGCTAATCAACCCTCTTTGACAACTGCTTTGTAGTTTCAGTATTTGCAAACTGCTAAACAAATTAAGAATAGAAGCAGAAGAACTGGGGCTTCAGCAGTCATCTGACATCCTATTTTAAGCCTGTTTCTGGTGACATGCCCTCTGACATTTTTTATAATGTCAGTGACTTTTCAAATTAGAGTTCAATCAACTCATTTTCAGTGCTCTTGTGCATTAGATTTAAACCAGATGAGTTTAATAAAGTAGTTTTAATCTCTCTTTTGCTTTTGGTTTGCACTTTTTTTTCCCCTTCTGCTATAATGCGGCAAAGTGAATGAAAGGGCATTTTGCCATGTGAAAAACTCCACCTTTATGTAGCTGTAGTGAGGAATTCAGTGAATCTGAAGTATTATGTGAATCCAGTGAAGGGGGCCTATAAGGATTCTGGGGAGGGACTCTTCATTAGGGACTGCAGTGATAGGACAAGGGGTAAAGGGTTAAAACTTAAACAGGGGACGTTTAGATTGGATATAAGGAAGAAGTTCTTTACTGTAAGGTTGGTGAGGCACTGGAATGGGTTGTCCAGGGAAGCTGTGAATGCTCCATCCCTGGCAGTGTTCAAGGCCAGGCTGGACAGAGCCTTGGGTGACATGATCTAGTGTGATGTGTCCCTGTCCATGGCAGGGGGGTTGGAACTGGATGATCTTAAGGTCCTTTCCTACTGTAACTATTCTATGATTCTATGAATCCCGTTTATTGCATACTAGCTAAAATCTCTTAGTCAAGGCTTCACATGGTCTGTCTTTTGGGGAGGGTTTTATTCCTTTCTTTATCTATCTCATAAGGCAAACATCTGTTCAAAAGCAGGTAAACTCCAGTTGAAACTTTAACTACAGAAGAGCTACATTCAATTCAGAATAACTTTAGTTAAAAGAATTCATTCGCCAGAGCCCTTGCACACATTATTCCCCATATGCAAAAAAACTACAAACAACAAATTATTTTACAGAAGTAAACACACATTAAAATTTGCATTGTAGCACAAGTAACTTTAAGACTGGAATGGAAATAGGGCTTCCATATAGAACAGCACACAAAACAAAAATAGGCACTGTTTCTACTTTATGCATTTGCAATTTACTCTTTTTGCACAGTTGCAGCAATGGAACTTGATGCTTATAAAAGAAACAAACAAGAAAAAAAGTAAGAGTGAAGACACTTGAGAAGCCACTTCTGTTACAGAAGAGATCTTAAGGTGGACTTGTGTCAGCTGTAGGAGCAACCAGATTTGACACAAGAAGGTAATACAATCAGGTTGTTACTGGTACTGATACACAAATCAAAGCAGAGCTGCAAGAAGTGGGCTGTTCAACTTCAATGAGCTTGAAATGAGAAAAAACAAACGCAAAGCATCCATGAAGTTCATGCAATGTGAAGCAAGCCCAAAGGAATTCAAAAGCCCAAGTAAACAAAACTGTTAACCAGTGACCCAGTGGAAGAAGGGCAGTTATGCAGCAGCTCTGATCCTCTGCCTTTGCGGTTCAGTCAGTACTTGTAAGTGTTGCTGTTGTACACACATCGACGCAGGGAAAGACAAGGAGGAGAAAGAAGTGAAAGGGAAATACCATTACAGCAGCGAGAGCTCTGGAGCAGAAAAAGCAGCAGTCCCAAAGACAGAATCTCTTTGGTGATACAAGTTTGCTTAATATCTGGAACCAAGGTAAACTGGTATTATGAAAGCAGAAGGCAACTTTGGTGAGAATGAACAAGCAATGATAGAGTACAAAACCCATAAAAAGAGTAAAAAGTAAAACAACAACATAAAAACAAGGAGCTTCAATGAGGCAGACTGCAATACACACAGAAAACAAGCAGATGATAGGCTCTCATGGGAAGTGAGTCTAAAGGAGGAGATGAGTAAACTGACAATTTCCCAAAGAAATGACACTGAGAGACCCAGCGCAAGGTGTCCTAAGGCAGCACATGGGAAGGCAGAATGGAAGGAAGGGGAAAATCAAGCTCACTAAATCATAAGCACTTTCTTCAGCTCACATGAAGGGAGCACAGACTACTGCGAAGGTGGTAAAATGATATAGGGATGCAGTTGAAAAGTAACAAGAAACACCCCCTTCATTCACTAGCAGTAACAAGAACAGAAAGTGTTTTAATGGAAAGGGATGGATGACAGTCTAAAGTCTGAATAATATTTGGAGGCCAGTTCATTAAGAAGGTCAAGTGCAAGCATCTAACACTATGCTATTAACGTCAACAGCATGAAAGCTTGGGCTATGAAAACCTAGGAGAAAACCCAGGGGAATATGTTTTCAAGCTGACTGGGGCTGACAAACTTGTTCTTTTGAGTACTTAGAAAACCCACTGAAGCAATTTCAGTTCATGAAGAACGTGAATCATAGAGAACAGAAAATATTTTAGGAGGCTGGAAAGGGGAAACGTGTCTAGCTTTAAAACATTATGCTGGGGAATTATAGAACACTCAGTTTAACTTCCATCCCATGAAAAAATATTGAAACAAATAATCGAGCTACATGTAAGAAGCTAAAAGGAGAAGTAGGAAAAGATGAGTAACAGACCCTGCTGAATTGTCAGAAAGAAATTGTGTCAAGCCAATTTAATTTCCTTGTGTGACAGGTAATGGGCCTTGGGCAAAGGTGACAAGCAATAGACGCCATATATCTTGACTCTTAGTAGGATTTGTGACACCAGTGCCTGCGATATTCTCTTCAGCAATCTCAGAAACATGGGCTAGTAACTACTCAAGGGTAGGGGTAAAACCAGTGGCACAGCTTTACGCAGAGGGCAGCTCTCAGAGGTTTCTGCAAACAGGGAAGCTGCAACGAATGAGATTCCACAGGGGTCCATCGCAGGGCACATACGCTGAACACTGTCTTCAACCTGAATAATGGTGTGAAGATGTGGCTTACAAATCATGTAGATGACACTTTGCCAGGAAGACTGCAAGAATACTGAAAACTAACGCTGGAATTGGAAGGATCTTTACATCATGGAGAAGAGCTCTTAAAAATGGAATTAATTCAGCAAAAATCAATTAAAGTCTTTAACAAGAATAAACAACATAGACACAAGATAAGGGAACAACTAATTAGTTATAAGTTCTTCAGAAAGAAAATAATCTGAGGTGGGCAGAATGTAGTGATTTGCCAGCTGGACTTATATCAGCAGCATTAGAATGATGTGAAAAAGGCAAATATCAGGGAAACATAGGAATCTGGACACATGATTACGTTCTACCAAGCTTTGAGTGGTTTCAGATGGAATACTGTCCCCTGTTTTGGCCATGGTAAGAATCCTCATGTATACAAAATATCGTTTACAAAAGGGAAGGGAATACTATATTGTTCATGTCCACTGCAGACAGAGCAAGGAATAATTGGTTTAAATTACAGAAAGAAAAATTCATGCTAACTAGCAAGCAGAATGAAAGCTCTATTGGTAAACATGAAGTACCAGAAAGTATGCTTGGGGTGGGCATGGAGTTTCTAGCTCTGTATGGCTTTCAAAACAAATCCTATGGCAGGAATGACAAATGCACGGATGACTGCTTCAAGACAGCGAGATGGACTTGCTAGGTTTTTAGGACCCTTTCCGTTCTATTTTTAAGACTGTCTGAAAATGTTCAGGCAAAAGCACTCTGAATGCTGGCATCAACCTTAAAATGATTTTTGAGAGACACAGTCAAAAAAAGGAAGGAATGCTTTAGGTGTATTTCCTGAAATGCACGTTTGCTGACACTGCTCTGCAGGATGAAATACTGTGCCTTCTAAGCTTCAGTACAAGTCTGTATGATAGCAAGGGTTATACCAGCAGCTATTCAAAGATATTATTTATCAGAGAAAATGAAAACTTTTATTGTGACTTAAAGGCAGTTAACACTTGCTTTTAGAAAGCCCCAAGCATCTGGGCAACATATTCCTAGAGAGAAGGCATAAGCTGATTTAGGTAAAACAAGAGAGACTGTGTGGGATATAACTCGCATCTGAGATCTCCCATTTCCATTGTGCAGTCTGTTTTCTAGTATGTTGGTGGGTTAAGAGACATGCTGAGATCCTTAGGGAATACTTTCAAGCACAATCTGGGAGTAATTGAATTGATTCACTCCTCCACACACCAAGTTTTCAGAGGGAGAGCGAACAATAAATACACAAATATCTATGCACAGGCTTCATTAAGATCCCTTACATTTGGAGTTGGATTTTTTTCAGTCATTTCCAAATGCCACTGATTTTTCTAGAGCAAGCTTTTCCAACTTCTTGACAGCCAGGACTAAATTCTGCTAAGGCAGTTTACTTGGGAGGCTGAATGGTAAATGCACCTTACAGTATAACATACAGGTAGAAAAACTACTTTGGTGAGAGCAGGGATTGCCCTTAGAACCACACTTCATCCTGGAAGCTACCAGGAGAACAGCCCTGAGTTCTAAGACAGAGCCATGAAACTCTATTTTTAGTGGTGGGGAACAGAAAAAGAGACAAAGGCCCTGATTCCCGAAGTGCTCATAGGCTCTGCAGGGCATACCTGCCTTTACGGATCTGGCTATATATGACTTTATTGCAGTTACATGAGAAGGCAGAGCACAGGCAGACCCCACTGTCACCTGAGACACCAGATAGGAGACAATTTTAATTAAGTCCTGACACAGAAACAGTGGTCTCTCAGCTATTATGTCCCTGCAAACTTCAGAGATGTAAAGGACAGAGGTCCAGTTATGGCCTCCCCTTCCCAAAAAGGAAAGACTATGACTTATCAGATATCAGAGAAGCTTCAAGTGTTGAGGTACTACCCAAATGGGACAACAGGGAATCCAGCCACAGATAAATGAGAGGGAATAGCATTCACTCCCTCACGGAAACTTGTGTGGTTTTAGCTTGGTTGAAGCAATTTTAGGCAATTATTACTGCCAAATTTGAATAGATCCTGGTTCCCAAAGGGAACCAAACCACTGTCAAGTGGTCTGAAAACATGACGAGAGCCATGAGTGAGACGCAGCCTGGATGTGACTGCTCCTCTCCTGAAGGGCAAGGAAGGAAAGGCAGGAGAGAAGGGGCAGCCCCCTACTGTTCCCATGTGTCCCCCTGCACTGTAAGGTGGAAGGGTCAGGGCTGACTGCTGACCTGTGGTCATGGCTGGCAGCTGAGGTGGTGATTCAACAGGAGGCATTTTAAGCCTGTATGGAGCAAAACACCATATGCACCTGCCTTGTACAATCCTCCTGCATTTCCTGACAGCCCTTTGCAGAAAGGGGAGAGCCTAGATAGTAAGCCCAGCTTCTTCCTATCGGCAAGAGCATCTCTATGGCATGCTTCTACCTACCTGCAAGCCTCCCTGAATACCCAAAGTGCAACTGTGAGCTACCATTTCTCTTTGGTGTTCCAGTATGTTTCTGGAAATAAATATCTACATACCAGTGTGTTAGGGGCATTTGATCAGGATGGACAATAGATGGCTTCAAGGTTTCACAGCCACCAAGAGTAGGCAATATTGATCTTCAGCACCTAAAACATGCAGCTGGGGAGAAAGATCTACAGTACCTTGTCTGTGCAGCAGCTAATATGGACTGGAAACTGGATCAGAGAACAAACAGGGGGTCAGAAGCCAACAGGATTATGCAGGTGGGAAGGGGTCTCTCTTGAGGTCTCCTGTCCAGCCCTAGTGTTGTCCCAGGCTTCCTTCAGGCAGCCAAGAAGATTCTTGGCTTCAATCCTCTGTATCAGTGCATCTCTGCTGTGCTCAGAGTGCTGCTTTTTCTGCTTGCTTGCAATGCAAGTGCTATTCTGCCTGGGCTGCTAGATGGCTTGCATCAGCACATGTGTATTTTGGAATCTGAGAGGGAAGGACAGTTAAAATAACACAAAGAAAGAATGTCCCATGATTTGCCTGGGATCCTTGAAACTGTTTCATTTTATCACTCTGCCAGAGATTTTCTGCATAGCCATGAGCAACTCTGATGGACACCCACCACACAGAGCAGGATTCAAGTAGCCTACCATCTTACCCATGAGATGGACTTTTATCGTAAGCTCCCATTATAGCATACAGAGAAAGATCACAAGTCCAGACAGCACTGCATCCCATCCTAAACCATGTATTACACTCGGGTGGTTTGACTTTAGCCTCTGAGTTTCTGAGCCTCCCACGAGAAAGGAGAAGATAACTATTATTTCACAGGGGTATTACACAGATCAATACAGTAAATACTTTCAGGCCTGTAGATACTAACCCTGATCAAGAGCATGGAAGAACCAGACAGGAACTTACTGCGAGAACTTTTGCTCTTTCTTATTCACTCTGATTACCAGAGCTGGATGAATTCTTTGCAGCAAGAATTTGGCAATGTTTCTTCATGAAATTTTGGCATATAGACATTTTTCATTCCTTTGTTCCTTACACAAACATATTCAAAAGCCAATTGATGAGAATGTATGTCAGCCCATGGACTACCCATAAAACTTTCCCCATCACTAGAGCAAATTAAAAACTTCAAATGTGAAGGGAAATGTATTTTTGACAAAGAAAGGGACAAAACAACAGCATCTTCACACGTTTCTATTTGGATAAATTAAACCACAACGTTCAGCCATAACTCTTTCAAGAATTCAGATGCTCTTCAAAAGCTGGCTAGCAAATCACTTGGTATGACAAAGCAAAGTCAAGTAATACTAGTAATTCTCCCTGACGGGATGAGTTCAAGCTGACAGGACTTTTCTAAGCACATACATTTTTGCATTGTTTATTTCTATGGTTCCATAACCATGAACAAAATTCACCTAAGAAATGTTTCTGACTGAAAAGTAATCAGGGCACTGAAAATAAACCCTGCCAACAAGCAGGGAGAGGGAAGGCCATGAAATTCCAGCCCATAGCAAGACCATCTCTAAAGTCCTTCTAGTGCAGCTGAAAGTAGACATAACTGCCTGAGGTACTCCACAGGGACTGGAAAGCCACAGATAACCAGCTGGGAAGCAATGGTGGCCTACCAGGTTTGTGGCTGAGATTAGAGACAGCATGATAAATCCTGTACAAAGGAATAATTCTCTGTCTGCTGCAGGAAGAATTAGTCAGGCTACGGGTTTCATCTCAGGGCTTCTATGGAAGGTGCTGCACTAAACTAGCTGTGAGCATTATCCTGCTGGGAAAGCCTGGTGCAGGGGCTGCAGCTATCTTATTGCACTGCTGTTCCTGGGGAAACAAACATTAGCAAATGCTTTCTTATGGAATTCATTTACCATAGCTCTTTCTGATGACAGGCTGCTGGGGAGCAGAGTTATGACATCCAGAAACTGACAACAAGAGCAATAAAACCTGACATATATCATGAAAGCCAAGCTATGGTACTATGTGTAATTAACAGAGAGTGTAATTATTCACCTTAAGGACTTTGATGGATGCCTCATAGTTAATTCTTTTTTCCTGTGTTTCATCTCCTCTCTTTCACAGCAGCCAGGAAGGCTAGCTTGCAACTTTCTGCTTTTTGCCCTGTTTCTCATCCAAAGATGCAGTAACTTTATGGCCTGTAGCCAGGCTTGGACCAAACCCAGGCTTAATGCTTCATCTAAGCCTGAAGGTGTTTAGCTTTTGGAGCTGAGGGGTATTATATTAGTACAGGACAGATCACATAGGTACATGTATTAAAACTCCAAGCATGCCTAGTCTTTCTCAGATGTTTCCAGGGTCCTGAGTACGATCATATGCATAAGGGTAATATTCCTTTCCATAACAACACCATGCCTCTCTGCCTTAGTGTCAGCTAAACCCTGACACAAGTTACAGCTGGGTGTTTATCTTCCTTAAATTCTTTGAATTGTCAAGAAATCAGGGCAGAAAAGAGCATCAGGAAGAGTTTGAACAGTTGCCCAGTCGCAATAAGCTGCAAAGGAGGCAGTTAAAAAGCCACAGTACCAATCTCACAGTGGACTTGGTGGTGTTTGTTGGCATGCACTGCTTCTGCATGAGAGGAGAAGCAACTGGCGAGGATTTGGCTCAAGCTCTGAGAATCAGAGGGAGAAGCTACTACTATACAAAATGTGATAATCTAAAACCAGTGCAACCATGGGTAATTGATCTAGCTGATGCAATGGGGACTGGATAGAAATTTAAGCTCAGTCACATGAATTTGAAGAGCTTCACAACCCTTAAATGAAAGAGAAATCCATAGCTTTGGGACAAAATAACTGAAGCCTTATCTGAAACCCACTGAAGGCAACCAGGATGATTCCACAGGCAGTTAGGGACATTGGATCAACCCCCAGATGGATGCAAACCTCTGAAAAAGAGGTCATATGATCTTAATGCAGGAACAGAGACATTTTAAAAGGCAGTGAAATGCACAGTTGGGCTCTGTATGACTCAGTGATGAATGACAGTCCATGTTGCATCATCTCCAAAAGATAAGGCTGGAGATGAAGGGAATCCAAAAGAGAATCCAAAAGAGAAATAAAAGCTCCTCTGATAATCACAAGCACCTTGCCACACAACAGATCTGGGTACACAAGCTAAGTAATGTAGACCCCATAATCTGGTCCAATACCTTATAAATGCACAGGCAAAAAAACCCCTCATTTTCAAAGCTGCAGCACATATATTAAACCCAAGACAGTGTGCACATTTAGAGAACTGAAAGGCAACAGCATATGTATTTTTGTAGGCACAGAGAGTGCAAAATAAATGGCTTAGACAGGCAAACACAGCTAAACATTAATGGCACGGCTGTATTCTTTTAAATTGGGTAACTGTCAATGCGTTACAGGGAAAATACTGGGACTTGAAAATGACATAGCCCAAGTTAGTAAAAAGCGATGTGCGTTGTAAGCACTGCAGAATCCTAAACATACTTCACAAATCTTCATGTCTCCAAACACCACTTTGACAAATTAGTTATTCCCATTTGATACCTACCCAGAAAAAGGCATCGTTCACCCTAATGAGCAGGAAAACTCAATTTGATCATAGGAAAAAAGCAGGCATTTATTGGCATAAAAGAACCATTCATAGTTTGAAAGAATTACATTCTTGTAACTGAGAAGTCAAATACGTTACAGATGTGTATTGATTCACATAACTGAAATGAAGCCATAAAGCTTGTATAGTGTGTGATCAAAATCACTAAAGAAAGGACAGCTGAGATCTTAGCAGAAACCCAAAAATATTCTAAATACTAGATATTACACAAGCATTATTGGAAAGGGTGTCCTGGACCTAAACCACGACAAAGGGGAAAAAAAAAACCTCAGGCTTGAAGCTTGTGATTTTTAATACAACATTTAGATATTATACAGTAAATTTGAGCAAAGGCCATTTGGTAGAAGTTCTGCTCCCGAGGTATTACAAAGAGTAATTGCACAGATCTTTGAGGGATTACAAGGTGTCAGGCTTTTAATGGATGATGTTTTAATTTGGGTACAGAGAAGTTAACACAAAGAAAGGTTTTGGCAAGTATTGCAGGGAGACAGAGATGCCGATCAAGTACACAAAATACAACACTGTGGCCAGAGATTGGGAAAAGTGGCTTAACTGGGGTTCCAGATAAAATAAAGGCAACAGCAGGATGTCCACTTTACAATGTAAAATAGCGCTGCAGAGATTTTTGAAGATGATAAACTGCATTCCATTGCTCATTTGAATTCTCACTAGGGTCAGCATATCCTTAAGGAATTACTGGAAAAGTAATGCTACCTGGTATTGGAGAGAGTAATATGAACAAGGAAATAAACAGTTATAACCAGTGACACTAATCCACCAGCTTAAAAATATCATGATGATGTTTTCTGAAAAGCTGCAATACGTGTATGTTACCTATTTAGACTGAGATTTCTAAGCAGAACAGACAGAAACTATTGCCATGTTGACAAAGAAGTGCCGGTAATTTTATTTGCCCCTTTAAACTTCCTTCAATCTAGATAAATATAAAAGATACTGAGAAAAGAGACTATAATGCACTTTGAAGTGGTTGTAAAAAATCCTTTTCCTAATTTTCATGGATACTAAGCATTAGCTTGAGTTGGAAATGCAGACAGTAAGCGCCTTGCAAAATCAGTCCATTTGTCTTTGGCATCGTCTACAACTTCAGAGATAAAGCTGATGTTCTTTTACCAGGGAAGAAGATTTCAAAGGCACAAACTGCTGTTTGATGCCCAGTGTCTAACCCACAGCACTGTTCCTAGCTGAAAGCTGAAAGTTTAAAAATTTCCCTTATTTCTCTTTGGATTGTAATTGGATTAAAAAATGCACGCCAAACACCACTATCACGGCAATGAAAAGCGGATAACCGTTACACACCAAACTGTGTTTTCTGATATACTCAAACTACATACACTAGATATCATACCATTCAAACCCAAAATGAGGCTATTTGTGGTATGGGATGCAGCAACTGTTTTGCAGTGCTGAATAAGTCCAAAAAAAAGAGAGGGAAATGAAGACATTTTAATGGCAAAGAGGAGAAATTTAGAAAGTAGCGTGAATAATGTGTGTTGGAATTTGGCAAAGATGTTAATATCTCTGTTTTTATGGGAAATATCATATGAACTCTAATGGCAACAAATGATCTGCACCTTATTTTGATACGTCATCTGAAGGATCAGCCTCCATCAGCATGGGTAACTGCCTGCTGCAGCAGAGCATCTGATCAATCCTGACTCACAGAACTTGCCTCCATGGAGTTCCCATCAAGAGGTTTTTGAGTTTCTCATTTTCAGGCAGCTGACCCCACCTTACACTTTTCAGGCTGATGAGATCTATCAGCATCCCAGTATTAGGTGAAATGGCTTCAGGCCATAACGTATCGTGCCTCTAGAGGCGGGTGAAGGGAAGCAGCATCCCAGGATTAAAGTTGGCAGCGTTCACAAGAAACATGAGTTTAGCAGCTTTAACAAATGTCCGTAACACAGGAAGACAGAAAATGTGGTATCTGTTTGTCAGACTCCCAGGACTATGATAACAAGATGTGCAATAAATCAAGATTGAGTGGATTAACTACTCTCTATGTGAAGCCCAGCACTGGTATGTCAGTGGATTTAACAGGATGGGATAAAATTAGCAGACCTGTAGGAAACCTGTAAGGACATAAAGGGCACCAATCATTAGGTGGTTAGCACCGGGAGAGCTGGTGCGAGGAAAGCTGGGGATAAGTGCTGCAGGGCAGGAGGCAGTCCTGGCAGAGTTTTTCAGCATGTGGTTATTTCTAATCATATTTATCCATCCTTCAGTTTTATATGCTGTACAGTTCTGTAGCATCTAAGAGAAGAGCAGACATGAGCTCTATAGCCCCAATGACTTTGCTTTGACATCTATGGGGCCTTTATGGAAGTCACTTCCACAAGTTATCCTATAGGCTTACAACGCATGAAGCATCCCGAGACGGCTGGTGTGGCTGAGGGAGCAAAGTGGTGAGTGGCACCAAGGGGTATGAAGCCCTGTCCAAGGGACAGAGGTGTGCAGATTCTGGGGGAAAAGCTCCACTTCCTCATGTGCCAATGGGGTTTTAGTAATTTGTTTCTCTTGCTCACTCATTCCCAGCTACCAAGTCATAGGTTCCTGAGGCTTTTTCTGATCTGCATGGAAACGTTATAGCAAGAGCATGCACGTTCAAATGCACTGCTTTGTAGACTCCTTCTCACAGATTTCTTTTCCTTTCTGCACCCCTTCCCCATCTTTTTCTCTCTCTCTTGCTTTCCTCATTATTGTGGCAAGGAAACACTTCAGAAATGAAAGATTAGTTTGCTGTATCATAAAGATGAGCTTTGTAATCACTTTCCTTTAAGCAAAGAATTAAAAGATAATAAAAGCCCTAATTAAGGACCTCGTTAGCTTAACTAGATTTTCATATGCAAAGTGATGTTTGCCACGTGCTGCTGCGTCTGAAAATGCCGCCTGGTCCTACACAGAAAGCACCTGTGCCAACTCCCAACTGTGTGTTTGTTTTTCATTTCACTTACCTTTTTCCCTTTTCCCCTCCTTTCCCCATTGTGCCAGAGCTCAGCAGGCTCAGGCTGATGCTGGGTGCAGACTTGGTGTACCTTATGAACCACAGGGAAGAAACTTACATGAGGCAAAAGGGCATCTCAAAAGATGGAGAAGAGCAG